>OX578142.1:72603590-72803590 GCA_951213105.1 Amaurobius ferox | reverse complement strand
GCTTGTAGAAGCTAGATTGAAAGGCTGCAATGCCAGGAAAAAGCCATGGATATCCGAAATAAACAAAAAGAAACGGTTGGAATGGGCTCTTAAATATCGTCATTTTACTGAAGAAGATTGGGTGAAAGTTCTGTGGTCTGATGAATCAAATGTTTAGGTATGTTCCATTTCACTGGCTTTTATTCAAAACTGGCGTGAAATTGTCAATATAAAGCTCTTTAGGATGTTAGTAAAATAATTTCAATACTATAGGTATTTGGAACAGTCTTATGCAAGGAGACGTGTAGGTGAGGAATATAAGGAAGAGTGCATAGGTGAGTACATAAGTAAGAGTGCATAGGAAGAGTGCATAAGTAAGAGTGTACTGTGAAACATAGTGGTTGCACCATAATGATTTGGGGATGTATGGCAGCCGACGGTGTTGGCAAAATATACATCTGTGACGGATGAATGAACTCTTTGACATACATAAATGTAATAGAAACAACACTGTAATAATTTTTTTCATGATTTTTTAGCGATACAAACATGGATGGGGTTAGACTCCAACAAGACAATGCAACTTGTCACACAACTGCTGTGACTATGAAGTGGTTCAGTGAAAATGGTGTACATCTTCTGCATTCTCCTCCACAGTCTCCAGATCTCAACCCCATTGAACAGTTGTGGGTTTTTCTCAAACGCAAGAGCAGGAAGCATTCAATTACGTCAAAAAGAACCTTAAATCTCATATTGCAAGAAGAATGAAAGATACTAAGAGAGGAATGCAGTAGGTTAGTATGCTCTATGTCTAAAAGAATTAAAGCCGTCATAAAAGCGAAAGGAGGTCCAACCAAATATTGATAAGATTCAATAAAAAATGATTATTTTGAGTCTCTGCATTTTTATTTTATCCCAACACATTAGTAATTTAAAATAAATAGACTTCAGTAGGGTGCCTAATACTTTTGATCAAGGCTGTATATATATATATATATATATATATATATACACACACACATATATAAACTAACCTTTTTTTTTAAATGATCATAGCGTTTAAATATAATATATTAAGCATGTACAGTACAACCTCGAAAATCCGGACATCCAAAATCCGGAAACCTCCAAAATCCGGACATTTTCCAAATTTTCGGGTTTTTATTTTTTTTTTCCCCGGATTGACGAAGTCGCGGATTTAAAACAACAGGGTTAAATTATTTATATGGAATTATATTTTATAAGCAAATACCGTATTTTTTCCGGTCGACTTTCGGAACCCGGAAATGAAACGAAAGTTTAGATGGACGGCCGTAGATCGGCTCGTGGTTGGAGCGTGAATTACGTTGTTAGCGTTAATCCCTCCTCCCCCTTATTCAAATCACAACTCCGGATGAATTATTTCGCGTAAAATATACATCGTTATTTAAATACGGAATTTTTATTATCAAAATTTCCTTTTCTCATTATTGAAAAAGACATTTTTCTGAAACAATGTGATTTTTAATATTAAACACTTTAAAACGTTATCGTAACTTTTTATCACAAATTGTTCAATTAAATCTAAAAATCCCGAGAATTCATATTAACGCTCACGGAAATTTATTTTGTTCGCTTTGTAGTACGAATTCCATTCTTCAATGTATTCTGTTTTGTCTTCAGAATCTCCTCCCCCTCCCGATATCTGACGATTTTTGGGTTCTCGTCGAACGTGTCAGCTTGAAATCAACTATATATTTTGCCTCTTTTGTTTAGAAAGCCATATTTACATACTATAAATAGCAAATAAATAACTAAATAATATCGTATCGCACAGAACCGAGCAACAAGGTCATTAACACACAGACCTCTCAAAAGGTTCGGCTGCGTTTACGATTAGTTACGATTAGGAGCTCAACAAATTCCTTTCTTCGCTTTCCCTACCCTACCACGTTCCGGTGCTGCAGCCTAGCAATGACTCATCGTATTTTAGAAAAGTCATTGAGAGGAGAAATATTTTTCTGTTTTGGAAAAGATATTTATTTTATCTACTGCAATATTTTTTACATATTTGGCTATTACTAATACAGTTTTTACTTTTTTCAGAGTCATCGGCCTTTTTAAACATAACATTATATAGATGCTGGAAAATAAATAAAACTTTTAAGTTCTTATTTTTTGTTTTTCGCTCGTTAATAGCGAAAACGATTTAAATGCATCAAAAGTGCTAATCCTCGATCTTTATTAAATCTCGGCACTTCATTAAATCTTCCGGCGCTTCATTAAATCTCGACAAAGCCGATATAACCGAAGTTCTGCACTGTGGTGATGATGCGCCAATCGTAAATAAATTGAGTGATGGCATAATTCGCGATATGATATTAAATAAAAAAAGATCAAAGTAGCGACGATAAATGCGGAGAAGAAAAAATACCCATTGATAATCTTATGCAAACAATCGATCATGTTATTAAAGGTCTTGAAAGAAGCTTTATAACCGAGCAGAAATAATGTCCATCTACAGGATAAATAAAACTGCTTTCCCATAAACCAAAATTAATGAAATAACAAATGTTAATTCAAATATTTAAACGAAATGATAAAATGTAATTTTATCATTTCGTTTCGTTCACACATTCTAAATTATTAATATGTATTTTTTTTTTCCTTAGAAATTTCTTTTACCCTATTTTTTAAATTAAATAATATGTTTTAATTAATTAACTTAACTTTTGTCATTATTTTTACTAAAAATAGTGCTTTATAGCGTATTTAGTTAATATTAAATCGGAATTTTATTCAAATTCTATAATCCGGAAAAATCGATAATCCGGAATCGGCAAAGTCCGGACGAGTCCGGATTTTCGAGGTTGTACTGTATAACTAGTTTAACAGAACAAAAGTATATTAAAAAACTGTACATTAAAATTACATCTACTTATTGAGCTATTTGCAGCATATAAAAAAGATGAAATTAATAAGTTAAATATATGAATTAAATTAATAAGTTAAATATATGAATTAAAATAGACAAATTGAAGAGATATTTTAGGGAGATTTTACAATTACATTAACTTCAATATATAATATGCTAAGCATGTATAACCAATTTAACAGAACAAAAGTATATTAAAAAACTGTACATTAAAATTACATCTACTTATTGCAGCATATAAAAAAAAATGAAATTATATTTGCTTCCTGACCTCAGCAAGACTGAAACAATGTACATACTGAAACTATATTTCAGGCACTAGGAAAACATGCTGTTGCAAGAAGAATGCACTTTTAAGGATTATGTGGTAGTTGATAAGAATCTTGAGTATAACAAAGAAATGACCAAACAGGATTTCACAAGTGGTTTACTGAATGTTGATAATGAAGTGGTCCATTCTTTCAACTACAAAATTAATAAAGTCTCCAAACTTCCTCCTCCCATTAAAAGAAGCTAAATTAAAGTACTTTGGAAATTTCTGGACAGTCAAGAAAATATTTTCATGGCATCAACTATAAATGGTGTCTTTGAATACTCTCAACAGAATTTACAACAGACACAAACAACAGAATTCTTCACGAAATGCTAGAAAATATTCTACAGTGCATTGCATTAAATTGATTTTTTTATCTTTAGATTTTAACTTTAATTATACATTTTTAAATTTTTAACAATGCTATAGTTCATACTTAATATGATACTGCCATTAAGGGTAGTTTTTTCACAGAAGCAATATTTTTTTTTTAAATTGAAAAAATGTATTAGGTGTGAAAATCGGCATTCCTTCCCCCCACCACCCCAGAAAAAATCACAAGAGGAACTTTTTACATAACAATTTTTTGATATTATATCCCTGCAGTGGAGGTCCCTTCATTACAGCTATAATGTGAGTCTACTGCAGTTGCTCGTGGGTTTGAAAACAGGGGAAGTACTACAGGAAAAACAGAAAAATTTTAACTTCATTTTATTTGATTTTTACTTTGTTTTTAATGTTTTATTTTATAAATAATGTCTTTCAAACAGCCCCCTTCCCCTTATAAAATTATACTTTTAGTATAACTGGTTTTATTTTTAAAGGGACACAGTACCCTATCAGCCTTTATTTTTATTTTAAATATTATGGTGAAAATTGTGGCTGTGTTATATTTTAACATTAAATTATAAACAAAATTAGACAAAAAATATCTTATTAAATTATATGTTTAATTAAAATATCTTTATAAAAATTTAATTTTTTTAAATTCCTACTACTTTTCAAATTTTAACATTTTTACTTAAAATATTTCTTTTACATTTCTTGTAATATACTACACAAAATTATGCATGGAGTTTTAGATGATTCTGATATTACATTATAATTTTTTTACTGTCACCTAAAGTGAAAAAAAAGACATTTAAACAGTTCCCAGTTTTAACATTTTTTTAAAAATTAACTACAAATCTTAATGTTAACACCATGCATAATTCTATCAAATACACAATAAAAAGCATATATACAAAATTTAAAACATCTATCTAATTACAAAAGCCTTAGCATTTTAAAAGTATGATTGTCAGACAAAAATGAACATGGAGAAAAAAACAATGTAAGGCTTTCATTTGTGAGTTATTTCTATTCTATCCTCATGGCGAAAAACATTAATAATTTCTTAAATTATGAAAGTACAGCTTTGAAATTTCACCTACATATTTCTAAATGTTACAGTTATAATTTCAGCTAATAAAACAAAAAATTGATATTTTGACCATTTTTTAAAGTACTGTCTCCCCTTAATCAACAATATATATGTTTTTAATGTATATTATTTTTAAGGAGCAATTTGCATTTCTGTTAATTTAAATTTCTGAACAGAGTAAGAAAGAGAACCCCAATGTATTGTTTTCCTAAGGTCACTTTCTCAATTTGGCACAACCCGCATATATTAAAATATACTTTTATCATCATCTTGTGATCAAGAAAATGATGCCTCTAAATTGCACAAAATATCAACAGAACATGCAGTTTTATCCCCCAGCACAACATATATCAGGTGACACAATGAAAAAACAATTCTATAATAACTAGTTGTAATTTTTTTCTTTATAATAATATAGAAAAGTCACCAAATAATGTGTAGTCAATCAATATAATATCAGGAGTAGCTTGAAAACAAAGTGCCTTATTGGCACTTTATCACACATTCAGGAAACTGTTATTTGAAGCATTTGATGAAAAAAATCTGCCAAAAATGTCAAATTCATTAGCAGGTAACATGTATGACATCGCGGTTGCCAAGGCAATAGGCAAGTGAAGAGGGAACAAATTTTATCACCAGAATTTCACTTGCTGATAGATTCACATTCAAAGAGATTGAAATGCAGAAATTCATGTTACAATCAAAATTAAAATGTCACATTTGTATTTTGCAGTGTATGTAATAGTAAAATGTGCAATAAAGTATATTGTAAAAATAAATTTCATTAATTTCAATAGATGAAGTGCCTTGTCACCTACTGCACTTGAATAGCTATCACTATATATATATATATATATATATATATATATATATAACTGAACAATTAAATAAAAATTAATATAAAAAGTAAATTAAAAATTAGCAAAATGATAAATACCTTAGTAGTAGTAATAGTGGCATATTTTTCTTATTTAGGAAGTTTCATCTTTTAAAGTGCAATAAGTTGCAGACTTTGCTTTCTTCAAAAATACAACAATTAAAATTTTAACAAAGGCTGTGTAGTAGCCATAATGCCTTGTGTTTGAGCAAAAGTTCAAAATTCTTCCCACCAATAAAAATCTGATCTTTCAAGATCATAGAATGCCATGCAGAAAATTTTTATTTCAGAGCTGGTTGGGATTTTTCTGCAAATTGCAGTGAACCTCCTAAAAGGATTTTGGTCAAAATCGTCTAAAATTCAAAAGATTTCATATTTTTTGGAAAATTAGAAGAAAGTGTGAAAAATGAGACTTGGCAGCTATGTATGTATATATCTATATCTATATATATAAAAAATAATATGAACATATTTTTTATATTTACCTATGTTACATAATGTGCCTGTCCATCCGTCACGACAAATACAATGATATGAATTTACACCATCTATACATGTTCCACCATTTCGACAAGGATGAGACACACAATCATTAATATCTAAGAAGAAAGTTTTAAATTAAAACACATATATACCCTCAGTTTCAAAAAAATATATGCACCCATAAGAAATTGAGCTACAGCTGCAAAACTTGGCATGTATGTATCATTTGAGGCAATATACAAATGATTAGAATTTTGGAGAAAAACAGAGAAATGGTAGCAACAAGAAGATAGCATTTTAGTAAGTGGTAAGTCCTCTCCTGACAGCTATAAAAACCAATATTTGATTAAGTGTAGAATTAATTAAATTGCTTATATCCCTCTGTGAAAGATTCTGCCACAAATATTGCATCAGCTAATTCAGTGACATTTTGAGAAGGCTGCAATTGCCATCCCAGTATATCCCAAACATGTTCTATAGGTGATAGGTTTATGGGCCTAGATGGCCATGACAGGGTATTAAATCCTCAAAGACAATATTGAGTATGTCATGCAGTATGTGGTCAAGTGTTGTCTTGATTGTAAATGGAACCTGGGTGGCTTGACAGCATAGGCAGAGCAATCGGCTGCAGAATATTGTCGACATACAAACAATCCATTACATTGACTTGTAGCACAACTAGATCGGCTATCCTATCAGATTGGCTTGCTGTCCGACGAGATAGTTTCCCAGATTCTCACAATATGTGAGATGGCCATGTGCAGCTTGACAACAAATATGGGATCGGAATGCTAGCCAGTCCTCATCCACACATGTATGTGGTGGTTATCAGCACTGAGACAGAGAAGCACGATTCATTGCTAAAGACGACATGCCTCTAATCAGACACTGTCCAGGCTGACTGAACTCAGTACCAATCCAGACAGCTCTGCATATGTTGAGGGGTCAGTAGTAGGCACCTTAATAGAAGTTGACACCTAATCCCACCTTTTGCCAGTCATCTCCAAATAGTATCTCTTGATACAGGATGCATGGATGATGGCAAATGCATGTGAATGACTGATAACGATGCCAATGCTGTGGACATAGCTCCTCTCTTGACTGCTCGATTTTCTCAAACAGTTATCTGTATGGAGCATCCAGATCTTCTGTGATAGTTACACGTGCCTTCTTATATCCACATCACACTGAGCAACTATCATATCACTTTGACCAAAATGGTGACTGATATGTCTGTTGGGCCAACCAGTTTCCCTTAGGGCTATAATGTGACCTCTCTCTAAATCCAGCAATTATATGTAGCACAGTCAAGTATGTCTCAGAGGAATCTTTGTACACAACTTGCAATATCAAAGCAGAAAATCAACTCCAATTGCCTGTGAGTAGGAACATCAGTCGATTTAAATACTGCATCATTTCCATGTGCATTGCATGAGCCCTATAACATTGGTGCTGACAGTTTGATAATTTGCATAACTCTTAAAACGACATTTGCATGATAAGTTTCACAGCTGTAACTCAATTTTCTATGGATGCATATATATATATATAAAATCAAAAGTAACGAATAAACAATGAACTAAAAGAGATATTGTAAAACACCTGGATTAAATGAAAAATTACAAACTAGATATGACAATGGGTGTTACAAAATTCCACAAAATTCAATACATAAGAATTAACTAATATATATATACACTATATGATCAAAAGTATTCAGACACTTCGGATGTTAGAATATTTTTTGAATTTCTAAACTTATACTTGGCGAACTGTTCTGTAACTTTGGCGATGTAACGAACATGCCTCTAATCAGACACTGTCCAGGCTGACTGAACTCAGCACCAATCCAGACAGCTCTGCCTATGTTGAAGGGTCAGTAGTAGGCACCTTAATAGAAGTTGACACTTAATCCCACCTTCTGCCAGTTATATCCAAATAGTATACTTGTATATTGATACAGGATGCATGGATGATGGCAAATGCATGTGAATGGTTAATTGCGATGCCAATGGTGTGGACATAGTTCCTCTCTTGACTGCTTGATTCTCTCAAACAGTTGTCTGTATGGGGCATCCAGATCTTCTGTGATAGTTACATGTGCCTTCTCATATCCACTGTTTCCAACACTGAGCAACTATCATATCACTTTGACCAAAATGGTGACTGATATGTCTGTTGGGCCAACCAGCTTCCCTTAGGGCTATAATGTGACCTTTTTCTAAATCCAGCAATTGTATGTAGTACAGTCAAGTATGTCTCAGAGGTATCTTTGTACACAACTTGCAATATCAAAGCAGAAAATTCAATTCCAATTGCCTGTGAGTGGGTACACCAATCGATTTAAATGCTGCATCATTTCCATGTACATTGCATGAGCTCTATTACATTGGTGCTGACAGTTTGATAATTCGCACAACTCCTAAAACGACATTTGCATGATAAGTTTCACAGCTGTAGTTCAATTTTCTATGGATGCATACATATATATATATATATATATATATATCTCACAATTGGCAACAGTAGATCTCTACTTTTAACTTTAGTGAATGGCAACATTGGTCTTGTCATTTAATGCTCATCATGGTTGTACATTTGAGTTGTATTTTCAGGTATTTATGTTTCCTATCTTTTTTTCAATCTTTATGCTTGTCGTCCAAATAACATGAGTTTATAGATAAAATCTATCTTGTGTTTCAGAAACAAGCATTTTTGTTTTCATTTCGAATAAATATTTGGACTTGAGAAAGAATTTTTTCAAAATGAACAATTCTTAATCCTAGAGCTTTTCCACGTGTAAGCTTTAATGCTTGGTATTTTTGTATTCCTATTTTCGATTCCACACCATTGATATTTATTGATTATCTTTA
Organism: Amaurobius ferox; assembly: GCA_951213105.1. Taxonomy (NCBI): domain Eukaryota; kingdom Metazoa; phylum Arthropoda; class Arachnida; order Araneae; family Amaurobiidae; genus Amaurobius; species Amaurobius ferox. The sequence continues at coordinate 72,794,728 of OX578142.1, read as the reverse complement.
GCTTGATGACCAGTAACATGCATTTAAATTTACTCATTATGGTTGAATTTCTGTTTCACTTCTTTGTATTTTGCAGGCAAATTTTAAGTTAGTTAGTGTATTATCAATTACTACTTCTATTCTATCATTGGATTTTCATTTTTAATATATATATATATATATATATATATATATATATATATATATATAATATATATATATAATCAAAAGTAACGAATAACCAATGAGCTAAAAGAGATATTGTAAAACACCTGGATAAAATGAAAAATTACAAACTAGATATGTAAATGGGTGTTACAAAATTCCACAAAATTCAATACACAAGAATTAACTAATATATATATACACACTATATGATCAAAAGTATTCAGACACTTTGGATATTAGAATGTTTTTCGAATTTCTAAACATATACTTGCGAAATGTTCTGTAACTTTGACGATGTGAAAAACCCAGTATTCACTACAAAATCATGACAGAAAGCTATTGCTATGTTTTGCACCTGTGCAGTAAAAACTTAGTTTCTTCAAATGCTTATATCTCATCGTATATTCAATGCTTTAATTTTCAATTGAAGTATAATGTTTTACTTGGACGTTGACAAATGTTCTGTAAGTTTCATGAAATTTGATTGAAACCTATGGATTTTTAAAGAAACATTTACATCTTCATAAATATATATTTTTGTTTTACAAAAATGCTTATACACATTGAACAAAGCTAGTTAACTATTTTGTGAAAGTTACAAATCATTTTCAGCTTTTTATGATACAGGGTGATCAAATATATTTTTTCGGTTTTTCAATATCTTGGTGGTCCTCTAAATGCACAAGTCACTGAAATTTTACTGAAGTGTGAGTTCAAGAATGTTCTTCACATCACCAAAGTTACGGAACACTTCACCAAGTATTTGTTTAGAAATTCGAAAAACATTCTAATATCCAAAGTGTCTGGATACTTTTGATCATATACTGCATATATATATTTATATATACTATTTGATCAATTTAAATTTCCTTTAAGCAGTTTGTATCGCAACACATGCCATGGTCTGTACTCCTGCCCCCATTGTAACCTGAGGCATAAGTGGTTCAGGGTTAATGGTATCCTTCATAAAAGAATGCTTGCACACAGTCCTCTGTGCAGCAGATGCTTTCGAACTATAGAAGCAGACAATGTCATACTAGTAGCAGTGCTCCAGTGTTGCACTAACACTCGAGAAGAAGCTGCACAGTTTGTCACCATCATGCAGATGTGATATCTATCAGTTTGTGTTGTGGTCACATTGTGTGGTCCACTGATAGATTTTCAACTTGTCTAGTTTTTTCGATCCACTGTTTCCACACTTACATTGCTGTCATGACATTATGCCCCGTACAGGCAGCAATGTCCCAGTATGCAAATTCTCCTTCCTACAGGCCAATTATATGTCCCCATTTGAACTATGTAGTTTGCTCATAAGGTGCCCTCTGATGTTGATGAGGCATAGTGACTTCAATGGTACAGTTTTCAACTCACGGACACTGATACCATACTTGTCTGGCTCTTCTACAGCTCTCTATTTATACTCCTCTTATGATCATTCAGAGGACATGACAGAGTCCAGGCATGCACATTCACTCTGCATTTTTAATCAAGTGCATGTCCTACCCTACTTTGCATGTCCCACATGTTTCAGTCTAATCTGACAATTCTTTCATGATGTTGCAATTTTCTTGAACATGAGTGAATATGAATGTACAAAAGAAATGCTGAAAACATATATTAATATGAGGAGGTGTAACAAGACAGCAAAAGAAAGTAAAATAAGGAAAAGCTTCCATTGCAACAACTATCACTTTGTCAGGACTTGCAGATAGTATTTCAACAGAAACCAGCTGGTTTCTGTACTTTACAGCTATTACATGATAGCAAATAATAAAGTTATGAGTCAACCAGACAAAAACAAAAGTTATAAAAAATTAAAATAAACAGAAATGTAACAATAAATACATGAAAAATTATTTCCTTACCAAACCATGTGTTTCTCTTGAATAGCAATTCTTAAATAAGATTAAATTTTTTACAGTGACAGATATTGTTTTAAGGATAATATTATAAAAAATAAATTCAATCAAGAGGAGATGAACTGAACAATGATATAAACATTACTTAGAATATAAATTAATAGAGACAGTTAATTCTCAAGAAATACTCTATTGTATAAATTATAAGATATATCTGCAATATGTAGTATGGCGTTGCTCAGAAAATGGTGCTAATCAAATGAATGCTAGCATCACCATCTGACAGGCAGGACAGTAAAAAAAAATGGAGGAAGCATAGTTATCATTCGAGGAGTGCAAGACAATTTGAAGTGTTATTTGAAGTTTAAGAATGTTGTGGAAGTACAAAGACAATGGAGGCATGACTATGTAACAGAACCTCTAACACAATACAAGTGGACACCTTGGTCAATGTTGCTCAAGCAGTAGTTCACCATAGTTAGAAGTATCTGGCTGCTGATGGAAACTACTTTGAGTATCTCTTGTATTATATTTTATATTAAAAATTAAAGCTTTTACATTCAATGCAATCATAGATTATACTATATGGAGAAAATAGTAGTAGGATATAGATGAAGAATATCAGTACTTTAGCATACTAGTAGCTTAATTTACAGTTTTAGTAAATTTATTATTTACATACATACATAAAAAAAAATTGTGGAGAAAATAAGTAAATGCAAAGCTAAAAGTAGGAAAACTACCCTGAAATGTGTTGTATATGCTATATCTAAATACAACTTGTATTAATTATGAATGTTTTAAAACTGAATTACACATATAACACCAATAAAACAATTAACTAATAGAGAGAACAATACATACTCTCATGACAATATCTTCCAGTATATCCAGGATCACATACACAACTGAAATCCGAAAATGGTTCACTTATACATTTTCCATGCTCACCGCATACATTTGTATGAACTATTTGATCAGTAGTTCCATTTGAGACCACAAATGCAACACAACTATCCAGTCCTAGGGAAGAGATTTTGAACAATATAAAAGAGGTGTAGAGAAAACTTAATTTCTAAATGAAAAAACCAAACAAATTCTCATTCTAAATATTTACTTAATATAAGCATAATAAAATGCAGTGGTGCATGGTGGGAAAAACCAAAAGAAAGAGCCTCACTCACCATAAACAAAAATATCTACAAATTAAATCTTAATTTTCAACTATTTTACATAATTTTTAAATAGAAATTATAATTCAAATTTTCAAGTCAACATAACAAAATTAAAATTAAAGCAATCTATAAATTTGCTTCATACTAAAATATTTTTACTTACACACACACACACACACACAGTTCCATTTACCTTCAGTGAAGCATATAAGAAACTGCATAAAATAAGCATATAAATAAATATGTAAAATAAGCATGTAAATAAATAGATCATATTTGTAAAATGATATGCAAATATAATGTAATAAATAGATGTACATTTTGGAAATGCTTGGATATCTTTCCTCAGTGCGAACCAGCTCAGAGTTAAATGCCAAATAAGAACTTAACCATGTTACTAGACCATCACTGCAGTAATGCATAACATGGGAGAACGAGTCTAGGGATGAGTTCAGTTATCAGAGGAGGTAATAGAAGAGAAGGAGGTTCTGGCATTTGGGAGTGGAAATTTCAGTGCATCTCTACTATGACTAAGGCTCCTATACATAAAGGAGCTTTAGTTATGATGGTCTAGCAGCACTAACATTTTCTTTTGATGGTTCTCATCATTACATCACCATTTACATTAATTTAAAGTACTTTAATTGAAATTTTTAATTACTTTGTAACAGATGTAATTATGTCTTAAGAATGCCGCAGCATAACATCCCTGCTGTGGCATTTACTTGGGCGCCTAAAGGAAAAAGATCTCGGGGTCAACCCAAGCTTACTTGGAGGAGACTGGTGAAGCAGGAGAGAAATTTGATGGGATGGGCGAGTTGGTCAGAAGCAAGGACTACGGCACAGGATCGACCAGGGTGGCGACGTAAGCTGATGGCCTTATGTGCCACTAGGCACGATGAGTTATGATGATGATGATGAACAGATGTAATTAATAATTGTTGGTTGTCTTGTGTATATTACTTATATAATAAATAAATAGTGACTATATATAAGTAATTAATATATATTTTTAAATTAAGAAAGAGAATTCAACTAACTATATACTGCTACAGATATTTTGCCCCTTTCAAATTTAAAATGTAAATATGTAGTAATAATAGTGAGTTGCAGATTATAATATAGAGACAACAAATGTGAAGAAGGTAAAATCACTACTGGATCAACAATTTCAGAGGCCCTACATTAATCCTTATTCAGGGGCTAGCATGACATCATACGATTGAATTCTGTCATCAAGTTACCACTAAATTAAGCAGGTTTTATATTTTTACTTTAAAATTCTGTACGTTCTTACTATGCTACTGCTTTCATGTATGCAATCAGTTACAGTACTTCAGCAATGTAAGGAATTCCCTTGAATTACTTTATACTTTTAAATTTTTTTAAGAAAGTGTGAAGTGGCAGACATGTAGCAATGCAACAATGCTGTCAAATACAAAATAACACAATAGTTCAATGTCAAATGTGAGGTAATATGTTGCACCAAGTCTTAAATAATGGATCCATTTACATTTAGTTACAAGTGTTTGCAAAGCATTTAAACATTTAATAATAATAATAATAGGCCTCTGACGTCTAAAAAAATAGGCCTCTGACGTCTTTCAATGAAAGGGATCATGCCAAGTTTCATCCAACTCTCTCAATTTGTTCGAGAGATATCATGTCTACAGACTCACAGAAACAAAATACATAGACATCGTTGAAAAAGTAGTTGATTCATATCCAGGGATGCTCAAAATGAGTAGATCAAATCCAATCAATACCCAATAGTCTGTTTTTTTTAATCCAATACTTTTTTTTTTATATAATACTATATATTGTAAGGAAAAATATGTGAAAGAAACATCTCTCTATATTTTTTATATAATATTTTATTCTAAAATGAATGACTATTTATATGTTGCAAACTAGAAATGGTAATCTTTGAATCACAGCCAAAAGGTTTAATTCTCTAATCCCAATTTTTATCTCAGTTATTTTTATTTATGAAATTATATTTTCTTAGTATTGAAATTATGTCAAAAGTGTTATAGTGTGAGCGATGTCATCAATTCAATGGATCCAGAATAGTAGTATATAAGGTTAGAAAGGAATGACTGATATCATATAGTATACAATTTAAAAAGTTCTAATTCTAATCAGACATCCTCATGTAAATTAAGGTAAAAAAACATATTTTAAAATTTTGTGTAATATTTTTCATTCTAACTATTTTGTTTAACTTATTAAATTAACTCTTTCGCGATGGCGGCATTCCGGAACTGCCGCAGCCCAAAGGATGGAGCGCTTCGCTTCCGAACTGTTCCCAGGAAAAGGCATTTTTTTTGCGCTAAGCCTAACTCTCGAAAAAAATTCACTAAAAATCACTTATTCAACACAGAAATCTACTTTTTTTCAGGAATAAAAGAAATATTTATTTTCTATTTGATGTATATTTTCATACAAATCTGAATACAAAATACTCGTTAGTTGCTCCCATTCTTTTATTCGAAATAAACGAATAATTTCACTGCCTCTAAACCCCCCCCCCCCCCCCCCCAAAAAAAAATGCTCTCTTATATTCCTATGATTCACCAACGAAATCATAAAGCTGAAATCAAAACAAAACCCAAAACTCAATTATAAAATTGTTGATGCTGCGAGAATTGCTCTGTCTGTTTATATTACAAAATCAGGTTTCACCGCTCCAAATGGAGAAATAATTCATTGGATCCTCCTTATGCCAAGGTCATGTATCTGCAAAATACATTGAAGTTGTTTCCACAGGCATTTAACGCCATCTAGTAGACAAATTAAAACATTCCATGTGAAAACATGCATGAGTGCCACTCGCTGTTTACGGTAGTTTCCTCCATCACGAGTGCGTGCCGTCCATCCTTGAATGCAAGTTCGCAACTGACATGCGGGCGTGCCAATCGTCACAAAAGGGTTAATTAAACAATCAAAAGGTGTTTAATGCAGAATATAATTTATTTGGTAATGTTTTAATTTAGAGACTGACAAACTGGTAGAATAAAACTATAATACTATAAAAGCATAATATAAAATATTAGCTGAACCTGCTGTCGTAAATATTCTGAAATTAAAAATACTTCATTATTAGTTCAGCATAAAATTCAGTTAAATATGTCAACCGGTTTCTGAAGCCTCCTTCATCAAAATGAAAAACAGGAAATGAAAACACACCAACAAAGGATTTCTTGCCTTTACTGGTCTGGTTGCTCTGCCTTTTTATCCTGAAGAAAGTGGATGTTTTTGCCTCTGAAACCGGTTGACATATTTAATTAACTCTTTATGCTATAACTAATGGAATATTTTTAATTTCAGACAATAGAAATATTTTTTAATCTGAAAAATATTTTTAATTATTTTCACAATTATAACTTTTAACAGTAAGTGAAATGCACTATATAACTTGTATATGCATATATAAATTTGATTTATTTAAGATATATTACTGCAAACAGTATATTACTATATTACTTCATTATAAAAGGTTAGGTATATTACTTCATTATGTAATAATGATTTTATTATATCGGAAGGTTCTTTACATTCATTGAAAGTTTATTATAGTGTGAAATCTCTCTTGGTATTATTACTTAAATACGTAATATTTACAGTAAATGGTAATATATTCTTTAAAATGAACAAAATAGGTTTCTTAACCCAATATAAAAAACATAATAAATTAAATATACCGTAAATTTTATTATAAAAAAAAATCCTTTAAATGAATAAAATAAAATTCTCAGTCTAGCGGGCTACCGAGATCAACGAGGTGAGATATAGGTCTATATCTGAGATTGAAGACCAGGATTGATAAACAAGCATAGGAATACAGTCCCCTAAAAAACTGTAGAAGCAATGGAACAAAGAAAAAATGGCCAGACACCTGTTTACCTCCTGATGAAATGAACTCAGCGGTGTATTACTGCAATGATAGTCTAGTGACTATGCTGCACAAATTATAAAATGGCTAAACCACAATATCTTGTCTAGTAGTGTCACCTAGTGAAGGTAAAATAAGCAAAAAATAAAATGCAGATTGCATGAACTCAAGGTATGGTGAAAAAAAAAAAAAAAAAAAGGAGCAAGATAGAGGAAAAATAATTATATATGGTCATGGAATAATTTTGAAAAATAAGGTGCCATAGACAAATTGACCATAGCTGCAACTTTTAGTGGTATGAACATGTCCTGATAACCAGATGGAAACACAAGGTATTTGCTCTGTGTCCCACATTTTTGTAGGGTCCCAAAATTACATTAAAATAATTATTTCAATAAATTACTTTTATTTAATTAATAACAATTTAGACATTATAATAGAAACATTTTTTAAATATCAACATGATACCAAATTGGATAGCCAAAATAACTTAAGCATTTTAAGAGAATAGACGTAAAAGAAAAGAATGATTTCAAACTCAATATCCCGTGAAAAGCAAAGACTAACAATATATAAAAAAAATTACTTTTAATATTCAATACTTACAGAATATTTACAAACTCTAATTGCATATTTAACTAGTTAATGCATAGACAGTGCAGATACAGTTTATATGAGGTTGTATATATTTAGTATACAAAAAGAATATGAAAATAAGTTTTTATAATTTATAAAATTGATGAATTTCATTTCATTTCTTTTGACAAATATATTTTTAGTTATCCTCTACCACATTAAATGCATATTAATCCCTTGCCAGTGTCACCTGGATCCAGTTCGGGCAACCCATCCGCACCAAATTTGGAATGAAGAGAAAAATCAGTGTTTCTATTCCGAACTGAGTTTGTTTTCCTTTATCAAATGCTTTGCAATGTAATTCACTGTTTTTTCAATAGATGGCGATACCTGTCCACATTTTTTTTGGAAATAGGCGGGATTAGCTATAAAGGCGCCCATCGGCAGTGATATTTTTGTTCAGGTAGTCAGATTTTTAATTTCCTATTATAATTTTTTGCAAATTTTATACGAAAAAGGTTTTTTTTTTGCGATGTCTGATTCAGTTATTTCATATAAAAATTTATATTTTTACAAAATAAAATTTTTCTAACCTTTTTAAATGTTATGATGCCCAAAATTAAAGAATAAAAAAAAATTCCATTTTTGACACATTTTCTTGAAATATACTCCACAAGTAAGGGTAAATGTATCATTAATGTGACATTATCTTTTCATACATGTTGTGGTACTAGAATTGGGTGTTATGAGAGGGTACCCATTGAATTATTTGCCCAGAGCCTCCAAGAATCATAATCAGGCCCTGTATATGAATGGATTAAAATCCAACTTGAAAACTGAAGAGCACTTCTGTATACAGGGTGCCCCAAAAAGATTGAAACAAGCTTTAATTCTTTACCTGTTGGAGATAAGTAGGCAATGTAAATTGCAAAAATGTTGAAAGTAAGGTAGGAAATAAGACTAGGTTAATGAAATAGTCCTCCCATGAATTTTCAAGGTTACACTTTTTTTAATTTTATACGACCCCCTTAGACAAATTTAGTGAATCAGAAAATTTTTACTTTTAATGCAACAAGATTATTAAAAACACCTGCATATCTGTATCTTTACTGAATTATGATAAAGGAAACAATCTGACTTATGCCACTTTTCCATACCATGTGAAAGGCTGTTTCATCAGTGAAAATAGGGATCATAAACAAATTGACAATGAAAATTGTTTAGATCAAAAATACGTTAATAAGTGTCAACATTTTTTTATCCCAAATGCATCTAAATAAAGCATTACACAGACAGAGATCATATAAAGCAGTGGTACTCACTACGCGGTTTGGTGTCCTATGTATTATCATCCAGTTTTATCTTTTTCATGATATGTCACAAATTTACATTTCTAATTTGATATATGGTCCCTATTCACAATGTTCAATGAAATATACCTCGCTCAATTTTTAAGATACAGATATGCGATTTTTTTTAATGATCTTGTTGCATGAAAAATAAAAATTTTCTGATTAACCAAATTTGTCTAAAGGGGTCGTATAAAAATTAAAAAAAAGTAACTTTTTGAAAATTAATGGGAGGACTACTTCATTAACGTAGCCTTATTTCTTACCTTGCTTTTAACATTTTTACAATTTACATTGCCCACTTATCTCCAACAGGTAAAGAATTAAAGAGTGTTTCAATCTTTTTGGGACACCCTGTATAGAAAGAAGAAAAATGAAACCATGATAAGCAATAAAACAATGATTAGCGATTGAAAAGTTATTAAATTCTTGAATTTTTTTTTCTTAAGGCACATTTAGTTTGACCAGCATACATAGTCTGCTTTGAAGACGAATTTAATAAATGCCTCCATTACTGAACTTATCAATAGGATCCTTAAGGGAAAAAAATTATTTTACTGATAGAAGAGAATACCATTTGGAAATCAAACTTTTTGAGAATTCTGGCCATTATTTTATGACTAACTTCTGGATAGAATGAAAGAGAAACAATACTGCTAAATGTTTTAACTGGATCCTCCTTGCTCCATATATATATATATAGAAAATTTGAAATAAGTACAATCAATAATTGATCAACTAATAACTAATTGATTAATTAACAGCATTAATTATAAAATAACCAGTTTCAGTTTTGCAAATGGTTCTATCTATGTTTATATATAGTTGAAAATATTTAATTTATATTCTCTCTGTAATTATTAGCAATCCATTCTTTATGCAGAGTTTACATATTAATCAGTGTCTTTGTTTTAAATTTACTTTTTTAAATTGTTTATTTTAATTTGTTTTTACTAACGTAGCACAATATACCCACATTAAAACTAATAAATGTGTTGTAACAAGTTTATTTCTCATCTTTCACAAAAAAAGGTCTATTTTCACAATATAAATATTGAATATTACAAATATTATTAAAACACGATACACATTTAAAAGCAAAAAGAAAATGGCATTGACAGACAAGGTTAATAGAATATTAACAGGTTGTCCCGTTTGCTATTCACCCCCATGGTAACATTTTTGAATGAGATGTGACATCATTGCTAGACCTTCCGATCTGCTGACCAGCGGCACTTAGCAGAAAAACATGGGAAAATAGCACAGTTTTGTTTTAAAATGTCTTGCTTTAAACATTGAGGTTAATTAAATGTTGCCTACATTAATGTGCTAACTCTGAAATATGACAAATGAACTCAAATTTGAATTAAAAATAAACTAAATTGCACTAATTAATGGATGATGGAGTCAAGAACAGTGGTTTGATAAATTGTATACTAACACAAAGATATGAATTTTCTGGATGATTTTCTATAACACATACCTACATCGAACTTTTTATTTTATGCAAAATTTACATATTTCATGCATAAAATGATAATCTTTATTAATATTTTTACTCGAAAATATATTGCATGAATTTGGATTTCAATACAGTACTTTTAAACAATTACTTTTACAACATGTTAAAGATTTTGAATAAAATATCCAAGTCAAATTTATTACATCGAAACTGTGTAGTCTACTATCTGTATTGCCTATTAAAGAAATGGAGGTTCGAAATATTATAAAACTGATGAGAAATATGTTAAAATAGAATTAAATAAGATTTTTTTCTATAAAACTCTCCATATTATCTTTATAAATTTGCAATTTCATTCATATTTCTTTAAAAATATGTTGATTCAAAACTTCCAGCATATAAATTTTATGGTACACATTCTGTCCAGAAAAAGTAAGCATACCATTCCATTCCGATTAGCTCCTATACAAAAAATATTTGAACATTATAATATTTGAAAAATGTCATTGATATGATTTTAAAATATTTAGATTGTAACATTGTATGTTCAAAGCATGTAATTAATATTTTTATTTTATATGCTTAAAGAAAACCCTGTTTCTGTATATTTAATTATCTGCATCTGCTGTATATTTAATGATATACATCATTTGTGAGCTATTTCACGCCAAACTAAAGTTTAAATCGATAAATGGTTTATTCCATTGTGTTACCCTATTATTTCTCTATAAATGTACCAAATTTCATATTTTTGTATGCTATAGTTTTTACGGTACTAGACAGAAAAATCGCTAGACGTGCCAATACGAAAAAAAAGTTCACTTCAGCAATGCATAAAAAGTAAAATATCTCAAAAACTATATCAAAATTAGAAAAAGGGGCTCTATCCTGCAAAAATTCACCCATGTAGGTACCTGCCTGCAAAAATTCGTGGTCTTGCTATTGTTAGTCTATCCAGGACATGAATTTGCAGCTCAAATATTTTGTCTTTGACTTTGACATTAAATATTTCTTAAACTACAATAGAATATCAAAAACGGTTTATATTAGCGTATTCCCCAAAGCTTTTTCTACAAGTGAACCAAATTTCATATTTTTATATGCAATAGTTTTTGTGATACAAAGCAAAGAATCTCAAGAAACGAAAATTTGTCAAACAGCGACAGTGGCTACTTTTTTTAATATAGAGAGATGTACGGAATGTATTAATTATCTGTAAACTTCATATTACTATGCATATACTGTTTTATTTTATTCTATATTGCATGCACACTCTTACTATTAAGTAAATGTTCAAATAGTTTCGGATCAATGTCTCTCAATAGCTTTTCTCGCCTTCGACAGAGAAAGGGGCTAACCGTGATGTCACTTGTCTTTTTTTCCTGGGACAAGTTTTTCCCATAACGAGACAACCTTATATATAAGATATTATATAGAGCTTTATTGGCAGGTACTTTGTACTAGCATTTTCCTTATTAGAATTCTGCTCAAAATTTTGCAAATAATAATAATTAAAATACTAACATTTATTAGTAAGGCCCGGATGCTGATGACCTGAAAATGCTCTTAAAAGAAAAAAAAAATGTTCTTAAAAAGATTAAAAGAATGTTTTTAAAAATATGGAAAATTGCAATTAAAATTTGAAAGGAAAATCTCATAAAACAGTTTGTAATATATTTTTTCAAAATTATAAATTTAATAACTTGAATCTTAGACAATTCATAGATTAGAATTTTGTCTTTTCTTTATAAAATACACTATAAAACCTCAGAAGGAAAAAAAAAAACAAGTAAATACCTGATATAAATGAATTTTAATGATCTGTACTTTAACCACTTGCAAGTACATCAACATTACATTAAATAATGATATTTTCCCAGAAATTCCCAAATTTCCAGGATAAAGATTGCACCCTAAAAGTCAGAACCAGTTGGAATATCCGCAACAGTACAAGGATAAGAAACTCTAAATTTGAATTATCTGGTTCCTTATCCTCTCCATAGTCTCTTTAAATAGGGACAATGAGGATTCTCTTTTCTCAAAATTTGATAGCACTATATAGTGTATTTTGAACAGAGTTGCCAGAATGAAAACTTTTGAAGGTGTTTTGCTTTGTTCATGTGGCAATCCTGTTTTTGAGTATTATAATTTGAAAGCATAATCTTTATGAAAATTTAATTTTAAAAACTGGCAGAAAATGCAAAAAATGACTTAAAACAAACAGAATGTTTATAAAATAAAAAAAGTAATGAAAATCCTAAAGAATGCCCTAGAAAAAAGCTCGAAAATACAAAAATATGCAAATGTCATCAAAGTTTGGGCCCTATTCATAATATATGTTTGGGTTTTCATGTGGATTTCCTCAAAATATCTCATTTAGAAAATATTGCCTGACTTTTCCTTAAGAAATGCTACATTATGTTTAACATTTCACTTTACAATTAATTTTCTGAAGTTGGTCTATTATTTTGTTTTCTTAAATCATAAACTTCTCCACATCACTTGAATCTGTTGACTAGCCATCCTTTATGCAGCTGTGTGCTGACAATGTAAATCAGCTGTACTAAATTGGATATTCTGGTACCAGAAATCCCCAGTGGCATAGTATCCATTGAGGCTAAAAAGCAGAGTTTCCCTTGTTTAAAATCTAATTTAAAGAGTTATTTAAACATACTTTTATTTATTATAATTTTAAAATAACTTTGCAAATATATACATATTATTTAGAAAATTGTTGCCTTTTAATTGTTTAAAGTGGCACAAAGTATTTTTCCCATCAAAACACATATTTTAATGTTTTAGAAGCTGCAATCATCCAGCCTTCATAGTCTATAAGGAAAAGCATGGCATTAAGACTACCCATTTGTTAAACTTCTAGCTGATTAATTAACATGGGAAACTAGCTTATAGAAAGGTGTGGCTATTGCTTCACGATTTTCAACCCTTTATTAACAATCAATGATTGGATGTGGGACGTGATGTTTTATCAATGATAGGTAGGTAGGTGAGGGTGGGTAGTGCAAGACTAATGGATCCTTCATTTCGGGTCAAATGTGATTCTATTAATCAATATTCACAGAAAATATTCATTATTTGTAATACTAAAGAATTTGAGTCATTTTACACAAATAACCTAGTATTTACCTAACTTTAAACAATATCAAAATGAAGAAATATACTAAAAATGACTTCTATTAAACTTAAGTAATTTGCAAAGTAGACTTAGCTCTTTATATCGGCATCAGTTTGCATATTTGGGAGTTTTAGAAAGAATAAATCTGATTTCCTTTAAAAATTCCATGTTACACGAGAATATCAGTTAGATAAAATAAAAGTGGTTGATAATTTTCTAGCAAATTCTTAGCATATATTTTAAAGTTTTCATAGTACAGTATTTGTAAATAATTAATATGCAATATTGTTTAAAGACATTGTTAACTACACTGATTTTCAACTAAGCTTATGTTCCTGATTTCTGACCAACTTTCAGTTCACTCTTTCGTACATGGGCACCTGTAAAATGTTTTCTGAGGAGGGCCGACCATGACTTTATATTTAATAAATTGGTTGTAAAAGTTCAAGCAATTTAGAATTAAGGAAACATTTAAATATTATATTTTGTAAATATTTATCTTACACACACAGGTAATATATTTTAAAATATCATGCATTTCAGTCACTCTTAGCAATTTTATATTAAATTATTTTATTTTACTCACCAAGGAAATAAAACGTATTCAACATGTAAATTCCAATATACATTTCACTTATAATACAAAACTTTTTCCAAGTTTAAACACCAATCTCTCATCCTCCCCAGTCAAAAATATTATGCCATGCTACTGGCAATCAGAAATACTTTACTTACTAGAGCCATCCAAAATTTTGACCAGTCCTCCAAGAAATTGCCTGTGCCATAGTCCTTCCTAATTTCATGATCTAAATTTTGATTAGCACTTCTCTCAAAGAAATTATTGTTGTCCTATTCTGCTCACAATTTTGGAGTCCATTTGGCAGCAATACAATTATCTTTAATATATTCCTATTATCTATTCATCTGCTTAATTTTAACTCTTTATAATTTTCAATAACCTTTTTGAAGATCTGTTCCATTAAGTCACAGATCCACTGATTTATCCCTCTACGTTTGAATTTGGATAGCAGTAAACTCATCATAAATTAAAATTTACTCCATTGTGAATCTTCTGTTGTGAAGTGCCCATAAAGTAATATGATAATATAATGAACTATAATCAAAGTGTGGATTTGTTGTTTATGTATGTTTACAATATCTGTTTGTTTTACATTTCATCAAATTTTTATGTTTTAAGCATGATATTTGTACATTTTTTAAACAAATCAGCATTTATTAAATAGTAAAATGAAAGTAGCATTAAATAAATAATTAAGTTATAAATTTATACAAATAGATTACCATCACAGAATGGTGGAACACAGTCACTTCGTCTGTAAGAGCAGTTTTTCCCAAAAAAGTCATTGGAACAATGACAATAATAATCTCGTTGCATATTGAAACATGGTGCATTATTTTGGCATGGATTAGGATTACATAAATCAATATCAATCTGAAATAAATTATTATAATATAATAAGATAGTGAACCTAATTACAAAATCAAAATTTATACAATAAAGTACACATAATTATAAAATTTCTTCTGTATTCAATTTTACTATGGTGTATAAATACTGAAACATTTAAGGTTATAATATAAATACATCTTTGAGTAAATTAAATTTAGTCTAATCAAACTACATCAGAAGTAGCAATGTTTCATATTGCCAGTGTGAATGTGTTAAGATATATTGAATCTCATTTGTTGCTTGATTTATATGTACACAAGCTAGGAAATTATTTTTTTAAAGAAAAGAAAAAACACTCAAGGGGCTGTACTGGAGGTATGTCCATAACATAGAATACATCTTGTCACAGGGGTACTTGCGAATAACACAACAGTTTGCATAAAAATTTCATTTATTTCTACAAACTGCAAACAGTGGTCTATGATAGGAGAAATAAATTACAAAGGGTAAACACTTAACATTTAGGTATCTCACAAATATTAAATCTAAACATGAGCTGTCTAATGTTGTTGATGTAGTCTGCAGAGCTGCCTATAAGTGGAGGGGATGGATATCACAAGAGTAGAAAGAGTCCAGACCACCAATTTCAGGGGGCTCTTCATGACTTCTAGAAATGTTTTGTTTTGTCTTTGGCCATGTCAAAATTGAAGTCACCAGTAATTGTCATTGGCATTGCAGAATAGACAGTGTTGGCCACTTCTGTACATTTGCTTACCACCGCTGAGTGGTCTCTCTTTTTTTTGTTCAGTGTTTTGCCTTCGTTCTTTCTGCATTCAAATCTTACAGGATTTTGAATATTTTCTTTGTAAATGTTTTGGCATTTTGAAATGAAGTCCAAAGTTTTGTCCTTGTTTCCAAATTTTCACTATTTTACAGTTGTACATTCACTATTTTTGCACTTTCATTTTGTAGATCTGTCAGTAACAAATTGTTTAAGTGGCGGCTCGTGCCCAGAGGGTGCATGACTTCCTCATAAAACCCCCCACATTATTATTTTTTATTTATATAAATGTATTAAAAATGTTTGTAAAAATTTTCTGCATATTTTGCAAAATTTTTTTAAACATCCTTCCACAAAAATGTAGTGCTGCCATCTTGTAACACATTCAGCAACTAAAATCGCCAATGTAGTTGTTGAATGCATTATAAGATGACTACAAGAATCTTCTACACTGTGGTTTCATCGTAGGGCCGCGAATTCAGAGCGACCCAGATAGAACGAAGATATATACACGTATACTTGTAGTTTCAAATGCCATTGTGAGTTTGAATGAACAAATATGAACATTGGCTATTTTCAAAGCATTGTCTGCCGAGTATTGTTGAGTACCTGTTGCCAGAAAATAAGCCAGTTTATCGTGGATCTTTTAGAATTGGCATTATTTTGCTATTGTAGCTGCACTTAAGAATATGAATTTGATGGATTCTGTTGTTTTCAAATATAGTTTTGGTATTTTTAAATAAATCCTTGAATAAAATTACTGTTTATACAAGAATAACTTTGTTTATTTTTAAAGTTAAATAAATAATTCTATTTTAAATTGTTCAACAGTTTATATTTTTAAAATATAAAAGTTCATATATAAGTCCGATCAAAAATTTATTACATTCTCTACATTTACATATATAAAGGGAAAGTGTGAAGATTGAATGGTTAAATTTGTATTTTTGGTGTATTTAAATATTGGAAACATTCTTCAACTCAAATTTAACATGATCTATGTGTGTAAATGGCTGTTTATGCATGTAAGAGTCTGTGAACATGATATCCAAATAACGAATGGGGCGATTTGAACAACATTTTTTACGATTATATTGTCTATAAAGTAAGCTGTTTACTTTTAGAAAGAATGCTGTTTACTTTTAGCGAGTATGCTGTAAGCATTTAGTTTAGCGAGTATGAGTAAAGAATGCTGTTTACTTTTAGCGAGTACACCCAACTCTTTTTTAAAACGTTAGATACATTCTTCAGAAATTCGTGTAAAAAATAAGTATACATAAGTATAAGACAATGACTTTGAAATCATGTTAGATCAAATAATTTTTTCAAAAAAGGAAGACGTTTTTGAACCATGTAACTTCAAATTCATGTAAAAAAAAGCGTGTACAAAAAAAGTTGGAAGTACTAACATACAGAACACACCCCATGTTTACGTTTTTTTAATATAAAATAAATAAATGGCAATCAATCATGTAAAATATTTTGATAAAGTACATGATTATCTTATGAAAACTATTTTTCAATATGAAACATTTTTTTAATATAAAATAAATAACTGTCAGTCAATCATATAAAATCTTCTTATAACCGATATACATGATCATTTTATAAAAGGTATTTTATAATATCAGAAACCAAATTATACAGCAATTTTATTATCAGTGGGAAACAAAGAAAACCGATTTAGAAACCCTGGCATGCCCCGATTTTGAGATGTTGGTAGTTAATTCATCAAATGACTTATACTCGTATGATAAACTTTACATGCAAAAATAGCAAAATAAATTGGTTAACTCTTTTCTCATGCAGCATTTTCGCATTATAGCACATTTGGAAACAATGTTAAATAGCGATGCCATCAATGTAGCCAAAACTGCCAAACACCAATCAAAGTAATATGAAATCAATATAACCTTTCTATATATTTGTCATAAGTGCATATAAATGAGTGCAATTATTAAGTTTATTAAGGTGTTGATAACAAAAGAACCAAATTTTAATATATATGCAATTGATTTAACGTGAATAATATTGTTCAAAGCTTTTTACATGTGATTATTAGATTGTTACAGAAATTAACTTATCTCAGAATGAAATAAATTTATATGCAGCCCACACCATATGCTCTTGACTCTTGAATGTAAAAAATTACAAAGAACGGTCAATATTTCATAGATGCCTATAAATCTAATATGATTCAACATTTCTTTTTGCAGCGCAGTGCAATATTCAACAATTAAATCTTAAAAAAAAAACTATCAATTTAATTATAAAACTAAGAAGCAATAATTTCCAAAGACATTTAAAATATAGTAAAAATCACTCTCACAGCATAATGTTTAAAATTCTGGAATTTATAATAAAACTTGAAGTTTTATTATAAATTCAAGTTTTATCAGCCAATTATACACATATTCACATATACACATATACACACATACAATCATTATACACATACACATATACAAACATATTTTCGATTTATTTATGCATATATATATATATAACATGCTTTAATCAGCGCCCCTTTCTACACATTGATCATGAGCCGCCACTGGTCAAACATGTTGAAGGCCCAGACCACACGACCAACCCAGGGGGTTTATGGTAACAAGTTGTGTGGCCGGGAAATCTGGTCAAACATGTGTAACTCCTCTGGCTACTGAGTTAAGACTGCTGTAATGGTGCAAAATGTGATAAGTTTTCTCTTATCTCATGTTCGGCCACAGTCCTTTCTCAAGTGCATCATGCTGATGAGTCATCCCTCCTAATATGCATATGTAATAATACTGTGTACAACTACATAATTAATTGGAATGTATTGGATGATATAACTTTATCTGCTCATCGTCTAATTATGTTTTCTGTTAAAGGCCTATCAAGACTAGAGACCAAAAGTAGGAACTCAAGGCAAACAATTAGGGGTTCCTACAAAGATAACCTCTGCACCAAGACTGTGGGTCAATTTGGTAAGTATTCTTCGGTAGCTGACTTGGATTTGGCTGTTGACCAGTTACAACAGGCAATTATCCTGTCATACTACCAGAACTGTAAAGCTATTAATACTGACTCCCCAAGGTCAGTTCCTTGATGATTGAAAGAGCTCAGCAAGTTACGTAGAAAATGTAGAAGGCTCTTCGATATGACCATATCTCACTGGATCAAGAATCTGTTACCTATTAGGTACATCTGTGCCTCTCTACTTGGTGATAACATGACAGTTCACGCTCTTGCAGATTGTCCGCAAGGGGGTGTTTTTTCACCTATCTTATGGTGTCTTGTTGTGGACTCCCTTAGAGAACTCTGGAGAACATTACTAGTTCTGGCTTATCCTGTATCAGATATGCTGATGATGTTGTAATCAATGCTAGAGGCAGTTTGGTAGCCCTGTCTCTGATATTATGTCTGGTGCCCTTAGGAGTGTTGAGACCTGGTGCAACAATGCGTGTCTTTCTGTTAATCTGCAGAAGATAGCCAAGGTTGCATTTACCAGAAAATGAACTCTCAACCTTAGAGACATTTGTTTCTCTGGTCAGAAACTTATCTGTTCTAAAGAAGTAAAATTCTTAGGAATTCATTTTGATATGGGCCTAAATTGGAAGAGGCACTTTGATTATTGTATGACTAAAGTCAGAAGAATTTTTTGGTTCTGCAGAAGTGCTATTCGGAGAACCTGGAGATTGAATCCCAGGGCTATCCACTGGATTTATTCTATGGTATCTGTCCCATCATTACCTATGGCTCTATTGCCTGGTGGTCTAGGGTCAGGTGTAAAACTGCCAAGTTAGGTTTAATTAGGCTTCAAAGGATGGTTTGTATTACAAATTTCTGGTTGCATATGAAAACTACTCCCACTGCAACTCTTGAACTCTTGCTCAGACTGCATCCTCTTTACATGCGTAATGAGGCTGAGGAATACAAAAGCCTGAAAAGACTTCAATATTTGGGCCACAGGAAAGATTACTCAAAGTATTTGTCTTGGAGTTATCTAAATATAAATATTATGAATCACCCATATTTTTGTATGTCCTCTGATGGCATGCTTATCAGGTATGCCTTTGACAAACCTTATGGGATTCAGGTCCCTTCACGGGATGACTGGAGGAAGACTCCTACCTACAAGAAGAAGTGCATTGTATGGTACACTGATGGCTCCAAGCTATGTCTTAGTACTGGTGCTGGCGTATGCTGTCCAGATGATGGTACAAAACTGTTTTATCCACTTGGCAGCTATACTACTGTCTTTCAGGCTAAGGTCTTTTCTATTCTAATGTGTTTCAGAATTTGCTGAGACGGAAACTACAGGAGTAACCACATCTATATCTGTTCTGACAACCAGGCTGCTCTTATGGTTTTGGGGAAGTCTGCTATGACCTCTTCCCTTGTCTGGAAGTGCTATACTGCACTTTGTAATATTGTCAGCAACAATAAAATCACCCTTCACTGGGTGTCTGGACATTCAGGCATTCTGGGTAATGAAATGGCTGATGAGTTGGCTAGAAATGGTTCAAGTACACCCTTTGTTGGTCCAGAGTCAGCTTTGGGCATCTCTGATGAACTGTTTACGGCATCTTCAGGAAGCTGTAGTACAAGAATTGATGTGACATCAAGGGCCAGAGGCAAGCGAAGGAACTTAACTGTGAGTGCCCTAGTGTGCATTATGGGGAGCTACTCAAGCTCAATAGAACTGGCATTAGAAGGGCTGTTAGGCTCCTTATTAGGTACTGCATCCTTAAAAGACACCTAAGCATTATGGTGTTACTAAGGACCTGATTTGTAGAGGTTGTAAGTATAGTGAAGAAACTGCCCCACACATACTCTGTGACCGGCCACACATATTGCTACCATAAACCCTAGGGTTGGTCGTGTGGTCTGGGTCTTCAACACATACTCTGTGAGTGTAAGGAGTTTTCTGCTCATAGGTTTGAGTACTTGGGTCGACATGTGATCGAGCCCTGGGAGTTGCAGGATATTTCTGTTAAGTGCCTGCTGATCTTTACCTCGGCTACTGGTCTCTTCTCCTAGGGACTGTACAACTTTTGGGGACAGTACAATAGACCTCTGATCGCTGTGCTAGGCACTCTCTGAAGCACCCACCTCAAAGTCATAACATACATACTTTCTTGACCTAACATTTGATACCGCTGCTATCCCCCCTCCAACTATTGCATGCTGAACTACAATCTTTCTAAATTTCATTCTATTTCGCCACACCCAACCCACACCAGGTGCAGGTAAAGATGTATTCTACATCAAAATAACTACTATATAACAATTGGTTAACTAATAATAATTTGAATTTTATTACAGATATTTGGGCATTCTTCAAAATTATCACTTTTATGATAAATAACATTTTTATTATTCAATTACCCAATAAGAAATACATAAATAAAAGCATGGACTTTTATTACAAGGATTGTAGCAATGTGGGTAGATGTGTTAAAAGAGAAGAGATTTTTACATGAGAAACTGTTAAGATTGAGATCATAATAGAAATACAACTCTATAAAGCTTTAAACAATAAATTCTTCCAAAGAGCACTATACAGAACATTATGCATTTCAACACCCAGAAGAGCACTATAGTACTGGTTAGTGGGCTGTACTCTACTTTATGTCAATGCATATATAGAGTCTGCAGCTATGGCAGTAGACATCTTACAAAATATTATGGGAGATCATGGGTCAAAGGCTATACATTCATGAACTGTGTGAATGTAACATTTATATGTTTAGACTACTGAAGAATTCCTTAAAGAGACAGAAGTTGCATTTAGCTGACATAGCTAAGGCACTTATGGTTAGAATGGGATTGCGTTAGTTACATCACCGGAATATGTCAGCAGTTGTCCACACCATACCTGTGCCTTAATAGGTTTCTGTCCATGGCTATCATAAATTTTTGACAAAATCTTTTGAAAACTGATGAAATATCAAGATCTCTATCATAATAAATTTATGGTATGATTACTCTTCATTAATTTCATTATACTACATAATTTTTTTTCTATCTACCAATTTTCTATTTGGACATTTCTTAAATACATATTAAACAAATAAAATAAGTAAAATGACATAAATGTATATTCACATCAGCCTTAACAACACATTACTATACAAGACAGTATAATATGTTTACCTCACATTGTGGTCCTTTGTAACCAACAGGGCAAATACACCGGTAACTGGCAATCAAATCCACACATTCTCCACCATTAATACATGGATTACTTGCACATTCATTAATATTTGTTTGACAGTCCCGTCCAGTGAATCCAGGCAGACATGCACAATGATAATCATTTACAAGATCAATGCATGTTGCTCCATTTTGGCAATGCCCAACACAGTCATTGATATTTATTGTGCAATTTTTTCCTTCCCATCCATCTTGACAAATACATTCATAATTTCCTTCATGGTTGTGACATCCAATTGCATTGACACATGGTTGCCATTCACATTCATTAGCATCTGGAAATATTAAATTTAAATGTTGAAAATATAAAAATTAAATTCATGTAAAATCGTATAACTACAGTATACAATATACATTATACGAAGTTTACAACTTATACAAAGATTTTATATTAATTTAGTTTTAATAGCAGTTTTAAGTGTATTTTGATATAAAAATTAGTATAATTTAATAATTTTTAGAAATATTCATTCTTCAAAAGTACCATTTTGGCAAGTAGGTCCTTCCCATCCAGGTAAACATAAACAGTGATATCCATTAACAAAATCTAAGCAAGTTCCTCCATTAAGACAAGGAGATGATTCACACTCATTAACATCTACATAAGAAAATAAAAATTTAAAAGAAATATTAAATAAATTATTTAATTTAAAATACATAAAATTAAAAATACATAGAATTAAAAGTTAGTATACTCATATAATAAATGGAAATATAAATAAAATAAAAAAATATTTTTATACAAAGGAAGCAAGTACATACTGTGTTGACATCGATTTCCACTCCAACCGGGAGTACAAGTGCAAGTGTAAGTTGAGTTAATTTCAGAACATGTACCTCCATTCAAACAAGGACTCATAATACATGGGTTATCCACTAAATTTAAAAATCAGACAATGAATAGAAGAAAATATCAAAATTATAGTTAACTTGGAATAACAGAGAAAATTAGGCATCTAACTGTTATATAACATAACAACATACTTTTCATATATTAAGCATGCTTCTCTTAAATATAGTTCATGCATTGTTCATTGAAAAAAGCATTACACAACAAATAGCCATATAGATAGAATAAAATATCTAATTGCAACTTCTACATTTTGGATTAACTTTAATTCTATAGCAATTATAAAGTTTACTGTCTATTAATCTACTAGCCATCTCGGATTTTAAGAGTAGATAGAGCTTTCCAATGTTGATAACAGTTTTCTTGCAACTGAACATCAAGGCCAACTTTCTGGTAACAAGTAAACAGCAATGGTAGCAAGAAAATAAGTTTTCTTGTTGCCATTGAAGCTAACAGCTATTCCAGCTGACAAATGCAAAATGAGCATAAAGCTGGTCCATGGATGTTGTTGTCTGAAATGAGAGTGTCTTCCAAATTTTTTAGGAACACTCTTTACAGGTGGTTTCTATGATTTTGGGTAAATAACTACTAGATTACAATGTAAAATGCTGTGTAAAAAAAGCAGATATACATTTGGGAAATGTTTGGATTTTCTTTTTTTAGTACAAACAAGCCTAGAGCTGAATGTAACAAGTAAAGAAAAAAAAAATCCATTCAACTCTAGGCTTATTTGTATTGAAGAAGGAAATCCAAGAATTTTTTAAACATATATTTCTGCTTACTACTCTTTATTTGTGTAGCATTTTAAATTGTGATCTAGTTATTTATATTTCAATTATTTTTGAGTGTGATGTCAAATTGCTCAGGGTAGAGATCATTTGAAAGGATGAAGAATAAAAAGAATTCATAATCTGCATAGTAATGCTTCAAGACAAACTCTCCTCCTTGAGCTTTTTAATATAGAAAGTACAAAGTTTCGAAGTTTAAAAACGATATAATTTTCAATTTTGCAATCAAGTGTCAAATAAATATATTAAATGCTATATTTAGAGTTTGAAGTACTACATAGGAAATTTTAGTCTTGTTGTAAATCAAAGAATATATGCAATCAGAAACAATTTTGATATATACATAATATAGTATTTTAGATTATATCCCATTAATTTTGTAATAAAGATATTTTAATCTATTAAAAAATTATATTAAAGCACATTTTACACTTTTATTACACACACTATAATTATAAAGAGCTATTTAATTGTTCCCAATGAAATTGTTTAAATTTTCTGATAGTGGTGGGTGGTGATGGGCTCATTCATAATATAGCTTATGGCCTCTGCGATTGTAAATCTGGCACTGAACTAATAGCATGTTTTCACAGATTAAATAGAATTTTAACTGAAAAAGAAAACATGTTACAAAGATTTCTGTTTCCACTTATAATCAGATAAATAATATTATAGAATTTAATACCCTAAAGATTTGTTTCTTTGAATAAAGATCTTATAGTGCCAAGAATGTAGAGTTTGAAATAGTTAAAAGGTTTAATATTTGTGAAAAGATTTACTTTATTATGTGAAATACTTCTAAATATAGCTTAAAGCTTGTTTTTGGTAATTTAGATCCAAAACTACAAGCTAATTTTCTACTTATATTTAACTAAATTACTTATTTTCATTACAGAGCTGATTTATTCCCTTTTTGTATTGGCCAGTTGGTTTGAGGTAATATGTTGAAAATTAGCTTGAAGTCTTTGGATTTAATTTAACAGCAATAATTTATGAGCTTTAATCATTTATGAAATACCTATTTCACAGCTGTTTCCTGAAAATCCTTTTTCACATACACAACGATATTCATCAGGAGCAATATTTTCACATGTTCCAAGGTTTTGGCAAGGTTGATGGGTTCCACAATAGTTAAGATCTAAATTATAAACAAATTATTTACTTGGCAATTTTATTAACACTTTTGAATAACATAAAAAAATTATCATAGCATTACAAACTACCAGTAGCATAGCGTAAGATTTTTGACTGGGGAGGCTAAAAATATGACAAAAAATTTGGTATTACAAGTGAAATTTATAGTGGAATTCACATTTTTATACATTTTATTTCAATAAGTTTTATTAATTGGTGAATAAAATAAAATAATTTTACATAAAAATGCAAAAAGTGGATGAAATGCAGATTTTAAAATGTTACCTATGTAAGATGAATACATACAAGATATATAACATGTTAAATGTTTTCTTATTTCTAAATTAGATTAACTTTTACAATCATTTTATTAAATATGAAGTCATGGTCGCCCATAGGGAAGGTAAATGGGGGTCACACTCCTCCTTGGACATTCAATATGACAAAGGTGAGCATGAAGTCAGTCGATGTACATGATGTGCTTGAGTTTGTTCCCAGGGCCGATCCTAGCAGGTGTGCAGCGCGTGCACCGCACGTGGGTGGCCAAAACAAGGGGCGGCCGCAGGCCGCATATAGTTCTATCAATCAAGCAAAATTTTTTAAAACTTATAATAAGTCGAATAAATATGCTGAATTTTAAATAGTTATTGAAAAATCAAAATAAGTCCCACAGTTTAAGAAAAATAGAATGTTAGTGCACAGCATGTTGGTCCATTGTTGGTCCATTGTTGGTCCTTCATTTGATAGCAAAATTCGTGGCAGAGCCGGCAATACGGCATAGAAAAGGATACCAAATTTTAAATTTCTATCTAAACAAATAACCAAGGGGCATATTTTTGAGACGCCTAAGGATGTTTCGTTCCACTGTGCGGCAGCTTATTTATGTATACCACGGTCGGCATGCGGCTCGCAGATCAATGGTCAAAAGAAACTTTATTTTAGCGGTCTCCTTTGTAGATTAGAACTGAATTATTTCGGCAAAGTTAACCCTTTCGCGGCGGCCCAAAGGACGGAGCGCTTATTTTTCGAACTGTTCCCAGGAGACGGCAATTTTATTGCGCTAAGCCTAACTCTCGAAAAAACTTCACTAAAAATCACCCGTTCAACACATCATTCTACTATTTTCAGGAATAAAGGAAATTCTTATTTTCTATTTGATGTATATTTTTCATTCAAATTTTCTTTTATCAAAATATTAAAAATTTTAGCGTATTAAAAATGATAACTTACCTTGAATAAAATAGTTATCAGTTAATCAGGAGTGTATATAGATTTAAATCAGTTATCAGGAGTGTATACAGATTTAAATTTTGAAACTAATGCATCTAAAACGGGTTTCAATTTATCTAGTTTTTGGGCATTACTATCAAGAGTAAAATGAAGGTAACGTAATATTCTTGGCCTAACATTTTAACGAAAAAAATATTGATTTATTGGTAGAACATGGTCCCCAACAAGTAGCAAATTTTAAATTTCCGGTCGATGAGAGTGGCAGAAAATTTAGCTGTTCATATTATAACAAAACTTTAGTGAACGGGGAGAAAATAAATCGCGCGTGGCTCTGATATTCCAAAAAACTAAATCGTCTTTTTTGGTTTGCATGTAAATTGTTTGGTAAAGATAGTTCAACACAACTTGTAAGTACTGACTTTTCTGATTGTCGTCATTGTTTGGATTACCTTAATAAGCATGAAAATACTCTAAAACAAACTCTATAAGATCGTGGTGCGAAATAAAGACGAGGCTGGAAAAAAATGGTACTACTGACGCGGAACAACAAAATGTTTACAATCGAGAGAAAAAGCGATGATTCACCATCATTGAAAGAATGATTGCTGTAGTACAATTTTTAGCCAGTTAAAATTTGGCATTCAGAGGAACTAGTACGAAGTTGTATCATAGAGATAATGGTAATTTTTTAAAGGCAGTGGAGATGTCGACCAAATTTGATTCAGTTATTTCAGAACACCTTAATAATGTCAGTAAATACAAAGATAATAAAACACGTACTCCACACTACGAACAGCAGTATTTTCAAAATGAAATAATTAATATTTTAGCCGAATCTATTCGTAATGAGATAACACGCATTGTCAAAAAAGCCAAATATTACACTATAATTCTCGACTCTACACCAGATATTAGCCACACAGAACAAATAATATTTGTAATTAGATGTGTGAACACTACTGATGGTAAGATAGATATTTTAGAATTTTTTCTAGGATTTTTTTCAGTAACTAATACCACTGAAGGTCTGTGCAATTTTCCATTAGAGAAGCTATTACCTAGTCTTCAGCTCAAAGTTAAAGATATACGGGGTCAGGGCTACGACAATGGATCGAACATGAAGGGGAAAAATATAGGGCTTCAGAAACGGATTCTCGATATCAATCCTGGAGCATTATACGTGCCGTGTGCGGCTCATACATTAAATCTCGTCGCTAATGACGCTGCCAGCTCCAGTGGTGAAATTTCTGGTTTTTTTGATATGGTACAAGAGGTATATAATTACTTTTCTGCGTCCCCATATCGATCATATCGATGGGATTTACTAAAAAAACACGTGAAAAATCTAACTTTGAAACCATTAAGTGAAACAAAGTGTGAAAGTCGTATCAATGCTATTAGACCTCTAAAACAAGACCTAAAAAACATTATTACCGCATTAAATGCCTTAATTGAAGGTACCACCAGAGACACGAAAACAAAAATGGGTGCTGAATCAATAATTAAAAGTCTTGAAACATTTAAATTTTTGTGTTCAATTTTAATTTGGCATGATTTATTATCAAGAATTGATGTATTGAGTAAAATGCTTCAAAATCTTAAATTAAACATCGCGGAATGCATTGAAGGCTTAGATAATCTTAAAAAGTATTTAGTTTCCCAAAGATCTGACGATAATTTAAAAATATTTGTCGATTCAGCAACAACACTTGCTAGAGATTTAGGTATTGATCCCGAATTTCCCATGTCGAAGCTCAGGAAAAAGGTCCGTTTATTTGATTATGAGGGCAGTGATGAACCAGTTTCAAATCCCTTCCAGCAATTCAAGACTGCTTTCTATTTTGCAATTCTTGATCACGCGATCTCTTCGGTAAATGAAAGAATTACCTTATTATCTGAGTGCCATTCAATATTCTGCTTTCTGTATGAGTTTCACAACATTTCTAATGATGATCTCATGAAAGCCTGCATGGACTTAGATATTAAGTTACAGGTACAGGAGGAAGGAAGTATTGTGAAAGATATAGACGGTATACAACTCTTTAATGAAATAACTTCATTTAAAGATATTTTTCCAGGTAAAAAACAGCCAATTGAGATATTACAAATTATAGTCAAAAATGATCTCATTCCCTGTTTTCCAAATTTTGCTCTAGCAATAAGAATTTTTTTAACCTTACCTGTTTCTTTGGTTTCAGGTGAAAGAAGTTTCAGTAAATTAAAAATTATTAAAAATTACTTGAGAAATAATATGACACAAGAAAGGCTTTCAGATTTGGGCATCATCTCTATTGAATCCGAAATCTCTGAAAAAATTGATTTCACCGAAATTATTGACAAATTTGCTTCTCTGAAAGCCAGAAAATTTATTTTATAGTTAATTATTAGGTAGTCTTTGTATAAGGACTGATTTATATACTTTTCGTTTCACGAGATTTATGCTTTAGTACTTTTTTTTATTAGATTATATTTTCTGAGTAAATACTGTTGTTTTGCATTTCTAATTATAAAATGTCTATTTTTATTTCAAAGGTAATATTTTTGTTTGTTTATTATTTTGTTAAAGTATTTTGTCGCTATTATAACCTATTAGCTGGCCAAAAGATAAAGTTTTGCACTTCAAATTGTATTTGCATTTTTATTAATGTTTTACTTTTTACTCTTATACAGGTAGATGAATTTATAACGTCAACGTTAAGTATTAGTCAAAATATGAAAAATTCTCTAGAGGGGCGGCGCATTAGGTCTTTGCACGCGGGCGGCCGACACCCTAGGATCGGCCCTGTTTGTCCCCTACCCTGGGAAAAGTTTTACAGGTGCGTATGTATGAAGTAGAAATATATTAAAATATTATTAGCAAGTGATCGAAAAAATATATCAATTTTGTAAATATAAACAGCTAGAACTAACGAAATAAAGCAACTCAAAGGAGTGCACTGAAAATGGGTGAGAATGCTATAGTCAACAATGTCCTTAAATAAATTTGTATATTAATTATTTACAAATACTATATTTTGAAAACTTCAAAATATCTTAACTACTACAATATGCTAAAAATCTGTTAGAAAATTACCAATGGCTTTTACTTAACTGAGATTCTCTTGTAATGTGATTTTTAAAGGGAAATCAGATTTATTCTTTTTAAAACTTGCCATATTGTTGTTGCAACTAAGTCTACTTCACAAACTACTAAGTTTAATAGTAGTCATTATTAGTGTGCTTCTTTGTCTTGATATTTGTTTACATTTAGGTGAATGTCATGTTATTCGTGGAAAATGCTTCATATTTTTTATTATTACATATGACTTTTTTCTATGAAGATTAATTAATAGAACCATGTTTGACCCAAAATGGTGGATCCATTAGCCTTGCCCACGAAATTTTCATTCATGAAACGTCACGTCCCATATCCAATCATTCTCTTAAGTTACGTTGTTTATAAAGGGTTGAAAATGGAGGAAGAAATAGCCACACCTTTCTGGAAGCTAGCTTATAGTTCTGGCTTATCAGCCAGGGCAGAGTTTAGCAGGTAGGCGATCCTAATACCATGATTCTTTCAATGCTGCATGAACGCTAGATGGATTCAACTTCTAGATATGAGTTTTAATAGGGAAAATTATTTGAAACGTCTCATTTTAAGTAAGTAAAGTGTAACAGTTTTATAAAAAAATAAATATATATTTGCAAAGTTATTTTTAAAAATATAATAAATAAAAGTATCTTTAAATTAGATTTTAAACAAGAGTGGCGTAGCATCCATTGAGGCTCAGCTTTTGAGCCTCAATGGATGCTACACCACTGCAAACTACAGAAAATAATATTTGTTTATACTTTCAATGGAAGTCCAACACAAATGGAAATAAAGAAAGCAAATAAATTTAAATATATTAAAATATTACACCTATGAGAAAAAAATTAATAAAATATAAGTTTGTATTGATTCAACTGTTAAAAAGTGAAAAGGTTTAAAGAAAGATAAAAAAAAAAGCTAGCAATAACTTTATTACTTGCTACTAGAGAAAGCAAGAATTCCAAAGTTTAAACAATAGAGTATAAACAATAGAGTAAAGTTTTGATTTAATAATTATTTAGACAACTACCTTGATCACAAAGAATTCCACCCCAATTAACATCACAAATACATTGCCAAGGACTTCCATTGCAGTACCCATGTTTACATCCAGGATAAGGTACACATTCATCACAATTTTCTGATTTCCATCCGTGTCTGCACCTGTGAATTACATTTCAATGATTAAAAACTAACAAAAAATGCTACTTATATAGAAAGTGTATGTATGCATACTTAAATACTAATAAAAGCTTAAACAAATTATAGAAAAAATAAAAAACAATTACGATGAACTAGAATTAATAAGACTATTTTTAAATGTGTGTATAGATAATTGATCATCATAAAGAATTGAATTTAAAGAAAGAGAAATATCATGACAGATTGAGCTAGACCTTATTTTAGAATTTCTATAACATTTTTTTAACTAGGACATTTCTAAAGTTTTACTTAAAAAATCTGGGACACTGTAAAAAAAATGGGATATGTTAAAACTAAGAAAATCCAAAAATGAATCTATATTGCACTTTAAATAAGATACTGGTATAAAAATGCACACATTAACTACCATAAATTTTATTCTTTTAAAAATTATAAATCACAAACATTTAGAAAAATAACACCTTTAAAAAATACACAATACAGTCAAGTTTTAATTTTAGATTCATCAGAATATTTATCAGATTTATGAACCTATTTAAAAAGGTATTTTTTGCCTGATATTTGGACATTGAACTCAGCACAAACGAAATCTTTAAAATGGGTTTTTACAATGGTTAAAGCTTTCACCGTCTCACTTTTCAGTCTGATATTTTCGTCTGTCCACAATGCATTTAATAATGAAAAACATAATCAACAGCTGTATTGGGTCCCTGTGGATATCTTCCCCACTGGGTTCAGTCTAAATTGGGTGGTTCTTCCCGGATGTCCAAATGGTTACCTTACACCTTTCTGGTAGGTCAGATGGTCTGGGTCTGAACAACAACAACAGCTGTATTGGATCCTGTCAGTGCCAACCTAAAGCTGACTAGGCATTTCAGGTTCTTAGCATTTATATCTAGCTCTGTAAAATGATTTCACAACATTTTTCACTGATACGTTGATCCTTCAGTTCATCTTACACTTCAAATTTGCTTTCACAATATTTTTTCACACATTCAAACTTATCAAATAAGCCTCTTCATTCACAGAAGTATTTTGTGACACTGTCTTCATGAATACGTAGCTTTCGTATAAGCATTATGTAGATGGAAAACAAATAAACATTATAACATTCTACAAACATTAGCAACTACTGTAGTATGTATATAACTACCAGAAATTGATAAAGTAACAAACTGTCAATAGAATCATGGAGAAAAAAAAAAGAGCAGCACCATAAGTATTGTCAACATCATAATAGAAAGTGGTTAACAATGTTTCATGGATTAGTTATCAGGAGTGTTACATAGTTATAGTGGGATTTTATTAGAAAATGGGACTATCGCTGGGAAAACATGTTGAATGGGATCCCTACCTTATTCCAATATTTTAATTTCAGGCCCTCTACTTCATAAAACATGAGTTTTAAAAGTTTTAAGTTCATTTTATGATTCCTCTGCATTATAGATCTATAGACTAGTGTCATGCCACTGATAGTGAGTATTGTGTAGGCACTGGCAAAGTCAGACAATTATACAGGCAAAGCTACAGGATAGACCTACCCAAGTAGCACAATTATGTAATTCTTATGTATCAAGTATAAGTAATCTTTATGTATCAGGCCATATGTAACTATTATGAAAAAATGGTATGTTAGGATATAGGCTTCCAACCATTACAAAAAGGGATTTATATACGTAACCTCATGTTATTATTACGTATATCCACATACATAATTATTAGATATCCACATACATTATTATTATGTATCCACATACGTTATTATTACACATATCCACATACATTATTACTACGTATATCCACATACGCTATTATTACGTATCTACATATGTGTTTATTAAATATCGCATATGTACCCTACCGAAAACTCCCAGTACTACATATTTAAGTTGTGTATATGTAAAATTAATTTTATTTTGAGTATTTCAATTTATATTTTAATAAAAGAATATTAAATTGTTTCCATTACCATTTCTTAACACAGGATACAATCGTATGATTAATGACATTTGATGTTAAGTGACGTTATGTGTTCTCACTGACTGGAGCTGAAGTTGTGCAACTTTATAGACTATAGCAGTAGCGTAGCATGATATTATTAACTGGGGAGGCTAAACGATTGTCACTTTAACTTGAAAAAGGTTTTTGTATAATAAATGAATTTACATTGGAATTCACACTTTCATTAAGTTTTATTTTCTTGGTGAATAAAATAAAATAATTTAACATAAAAATCCTAAGAGTGAATGAAATGAACAATATTTTAAAATATATTACCTATTAAGAAACATACATACAAAGTGTAACATTTTAAATGTCTGCTTATGTCTAAATTAGTTGAACATTTACAACCATTTTATTAAATATGAAGTCATGGTCGCTCACAGAGGAAGACACTCTCCCCCTTAGATATTCCAGATAACAAAGACGAGCATCAATCTAGATGATGTTATACATTTTATTCTTGAGTTTACACCCCCCCCCCCCCATTTCTGCAAAGGTTCTACATGCACTCATCTATGAAAAAGTGCACAAAAAATTTGTGAGAAATCTGGAACATACGCTTACTTGAACATCACTGTAGTCAACAATGTTCCTAAATAATATTGCTTATTAATTATTTACAAATACTGTACTATGAAAGCTTAAAAATATCTTATAATTACAATATGCTAAGAATCCGCTAAAAGATCATCAACCACTTTTCTTTATCTGAGATTCTCGTCTAACAGAGAATATTAAAGGGAAATGGAACTTTTACTTTCTAAAACTCCCAAATACACAAACGGATGCTTCACCATATTGATGCCTAGATAAAGAGCTAAGTCTCACTTTGCAAACTACTGAAGTTTAATGGTAGTCATTATTAGTATATTTCTTTGTCTTGAGATTGTTTAAAACTAGGAAAATCCTGGGTTATTCGTGAAAAATTACTCAAATTCTTTAGTATTACAAATAATGATTATTTTCTACAAATAGTTATTAATAGAATCCTGTTTGACCCAAATTGGAGGACCCATTGCGTTTGCGCTACCCACCCTCACTTACTCGTCATTGATGAAACGCCACGTCCCACATCCAATCATTGATTGCTTATAAAGGATTGAAAATAGGGAAGAGTTAACAATGGGTGGTCTAAATGCCATGTTTCTCATCATGGAAGACGAAGGCTGGATGATTTTAGCTTCTAAAACATTAAAATATGTGTTTTAATGGGAAAAATGCTTTGAATTCTGTCACTTTAAGCAAGTAAAATGTAGCAATTTTCTAAATAATACATATAACTTCGCAAAATTATTTAAAAAATTATAATAAAAGTATGTTTAAATAATTATTTAAATTAGATTTTAAGCTGGGGAGGCTCAGCTTTTTAGCCTCAATCGACGCTACGCCACTGGACTATAGTAACCTTGCAGGGGGCATATAAGGGAAAGCAAAGGAACACTCAGGAGATTTTAATTCTTAAAAATGTTTAGAGTAAGCCTATTATGAGTAAAGCAGAGAGGTTTGCAATAAGTGTGTAAAGCAAGTATTACTTACTATATCCTCCTCTTGAATGAGCATGTTTTCTTTTTAATTAACAGATCCAGGTGTTATCTGGATCGAGTGCTATTTTAATAAATTCATATTAACATTTACATTACATCAAGTTGTTTAAACAAAACTTATTTTACATATGTCTCAATCTCTTTTGATTTAAGTCTAAAAAATGGGAGAAATTTCACGATTAATGTAATTTCATACCAAGAATTTACGTTTTAACACAATATAATATTTATCTATAAGACAAATTTAATGTACATGTAGAATATATTATTTCAGTTTTAAATGATATATCAAGTAAACACTACAGCATCTTATCGGCAAACTCGATAAATGCAAGAAATCTCACATTTTCTAATTTGTCTTTATGCCATATATTATTAGTGTATTGAAACACACTCTCCTTTTATTATTCTATGCAACTGACAACATAAACTCTGTCTAACATGCTATAAGTGTAATAAATGATTAATAACAACCAAACACTTTAAATATGCCCCTGCATCTGCAACTTACAATTAACATAAAGGTCTGGTATTTAACATTTAAAACTTTTAAACAAACAAGTTTTAGCAGCATTATTACTGTAATGGATAACTGAGTAGTATGTAGTACATCTGAATTCATCAGGGACAATTATATGTTAAAAACCAACTCTGTTTCAATGGGAGTTGTGTACACATTTTTAAAATTAAGGGTTTGATTACGTTGAAAGAGATAAATACAACATTTTATAGATTAGCTATTTTTCTGTTTTAAAGATTTGTTGATGAGGTAAAACTGAAAATACAATTATTAAATGATAGCTACAGATTTACTACCTACTGATGAGCATAAACAGTTTTTGCTCCATAATATCCTTACTAAAATCTTCTGTTTAGATTTTTTTTTTTTATCCCTTTACTTCCTTTCTAAAAAACTTTATTTTATTCGTAATTATTTTATTAATAGTTGTTGATTTTTTTTTTCTTTTTTTACGATTATGAAAATGAAAACACTTTGAAAACAAGCAAAAGTTTATTATAAAGTGAAAGATACAAACGATAACAGCAATATTAAATATTTTGGTGCTGCCATCTGTACTCTATTTTGTTAAGTAAAAAGTTTGATGTTTGTTGCCATCAATATTTACACATACATCCATTGGCTAGGCGCTCTCTTTATCTCAAGACTGTGTCCGCATGGACGCACATACCATTTAAATTTCAACTTTTCTTTTCTGTGGAAAGCTTATTTCCACTTTTCTAAATTAATTGGCACGAAGGATAAAATTGGGATGTGTATTGCATCTCAAATGCCCTCCTATTGTTCCGTCATGTGAGAGCCAATTTTTCCGTTCTCTTCGAGAAACACTCATGTTAAAATTTTATCAGGATTTCTGTCTACCCTGTTAATTTGAAGATTAAAGGCAGCCAATTTTAGTCTGTCCTAGGCGCCCCTTAATGATTTCTTGAGATCTTAAGAATATTTACTCTATTTAAGAGGAAAATGTATATAAATACTGTCACATAAATAGAAACGAAGTTAATAGTATACCCCCCTGGAAATATGCCTGAAAGAAACACTGATTGCATTACATCGTAAAAAGAAAAAGGAAAAAAAAGGACACTTTCAGTATTAAGAGTCTTAATGATTGTATTTTCTTCACTCAAATTGCCGTATAGAAGATCTCGAAAGGATGGGTTTCGCCGACTCGATACGCCGGTAACACCGTGCTAGGTTGAAACTTTTTAACTCAGTGTGCGTTCATCGTACATTTCGTAAACTCCCTTAACGTAATTAAACCTTTTTAATTTTAGATTAAATTTTTATTAAAAATGGCCGCTATTTTGCTAGTACATCCAAATTTTTCTTTACTGGTAACATCCTTTGAAAATTTCGGTACCCCTGAAGTATTAAATAAATTTGGTCTCTTTTACCAAATTTATTTCATACTTCAGGAGTACCAAAATTCATCATTGTTTTCGCTCACATATTGCATTATTTTGCCACTCTTTTTATGCTCATGAAACATACTTATATCGCGTTCTTTAGTTTAAAGTGGGTTCGTCACCAATACGAGCGTACTTGTGCACACAGTCTACTCCAGCCATACCTGACATTCAAACCCTGATTCCACGTATGCATTTTGCAGGTGGGTTTTGAAGCGATAACGAAATCACCAGAAATGTTTTAACATTGCAGAGTAAATAACAAGAGAGATACGGTGTTTATGCAACTCTGCATTCTGCCTCTTCTCATACGTACGTCAGAAACGTAGCAAGGAGGAGGGGGTTAGATGGGAGCATCGGACCATCACCTCCGAGAACGATCTGATCCCCTGTCGTCAGTTAGTACGGGCGCCAGAATCTGATAGGATATTGAAGGAAATCATTTTCTTAAAGAAGGGTCCGTAAAATTTAATAAGTTTTATTTCTGCAAAAACAGCTAAAAAGTAAATTATCAGTCAAAAAAAATATATATATGTCTGTTCTCATATATATATATATATGTATATGTATATATATATATATATATATATATATATATATATATATATATATAAATAAAAATTGAAGGATTTTAATCGAAAATTATGCATATATATATATATATATATATATATATATATATTCTCAGGAGTTCCACAGGGTGGCTGCAGTAGCAGTATGTTAGTTAATTTATATCTTTATCATTATGAACAGTCTTTTACATCAATGGATTATACATTATACAGATATGATGTTGATGATCTGATTTGCTTAGTATATACAGAAAATTGTGTCATACTTATAGATTTCTATCCTGACAATTTGGAATTAATTCCTAATGAAGCTACTATTAGTAAAAATATTAATTTTTTGGATTTAAATCTTAATATAGAATCTTCTAATAAAATTGTTACTAATTTATATGATAAAAAAGACTTTTTTAATTTTAACATTAATAAAATCTTACCATTTAATTCCTGCAACTCGATTCTATTCTTTAGAAATATTATACTTAATCAGCTTTTTAGAATTTACAGATTATCTGATAAAAAATTTCATGCTATACATATTGATAATCTAAAAATTACCAGCAATTTATATAAATATCCCTCTTATTTTGTAAATGGTATAGTTAAAAAATTTAGATTAGATGGATTTTCATGAATTCTATTATGGTGTTTTATATATTAGCCTGACATCTCCATACTCTTGTTTTAATTATATTTTATTTTTACATCCACTTACACATTAGCATTTCTATTACTGCCCCTCCTGATTGTATATTATCTCTTATACTTGTCTTTTCGCATTACTGTCATTTATTTCTTACGAATGACAACGGTAGATCATATCTTTTTCCTTTGTGAATGACAACACTGATCTCTTCATTCTGGGTTCCCGAAATCGACAGGTTCGTGAATTTGTTGCGTTAGATTCCAGGTATCCTTTTTTCCTTTTATTTTTTCTTCTTTATGTATGTTGTCCAAGTAGAAATAGTTTATAGATATAATCTATCTATTTCTGCAGAAACATACATTTTTGTGTTTGCTTCTCCAAAACACTTGGACTTTTGGAGTTTTGAAGAAATGAAGAAATCCCTGATTTAGGCATAGACCTTGTCCACGTGTATAGCGTTTGTGCTTGGATTTCGCCTGTTTTTTTTTTATCGATTCCATACCATTGATTTTTGATGATTTTCTTTGACTTGATGATTCGAAATTCGTATTTTTTCCATTTGCTTGAAGATTTGCTGATTTATACTTTTATTTTGTAAGCTTATTAGAAAGTTAGATTTTCGAGTTACAGCTTCTCACTTTTCTTTCATTCGGCTTTCAAACTTTATATATATAATGCATATTATGTGTCGTTCAAGTGTATTCATTCCGGTGCCCACTCGCATTGACGAAGTGAGGTGAAATGTTCAGTCACTAGTTTATCTTACACGTGGTGCTATGCTTTTGATATCGTGTTTCAGTTCGAGGAGGTATTGTTTTTCAGATTTGTATAATTCATTTGCTTTATTTTTCTCCTTCCACTAGCCAGTAGACAGTTCCAATGGTGTCTATAGTTAAATACTATCGCCATTGTCAGAAACTGGCTATTCTATCGGTTTTAATTCGAATTGTATGGCTGTCCTGATGAGAATGCAATTTCGAACTAACCGCCATTTTTTGTGGGGTTTCAATTGATTGTTATCTATTCTTAATCTCTTATCTTAAGCTGATTGTTATTACCTTTTCTCATTTTTGCCGAGTTTTATTTTTATTTTATTTTTATATACTTTTAATTGTGATTTTTGAATCCTAATATTCTTCTCATCCCCCTTTCCATTGTAGTGATATGTTACCTTCTCTCTTTATCCTTAGTCTTGGCCTATATTTACTCATTTGTAACAGATATTCTAGAGATGGGTTTTTTTGTACATACAGTAGTTTATGCATTATTTTCGATTAAAATCCTTTAATTTTTATTTATATATATATATATATATATATATACAAACATACATATATATATATATATATATATATATATATATATACAAACATACATATATAGAGAGAGATACACTGCCTGACATAGAAAGTGCAACACCATGAAGCTTTGGCAATTATGCAAATTGCGAGACAAACGCAGCTGGTCGATATATGCAAAGGATGAAAACGGCAGATGAGCCAACAGTTGTTACTAGAGCTCCTCTACGACAGGCTGACTTATCAAGCATATTGAAGCCCATACGTTTCCATACTACAGTTACAGAAATTATAAAATAAGTGTTTAAAATAAATACTTTATATAAAAAAAGAAGTTTCAATTAGAATATTGTAGGACTTAACTCGGAAAAGTGTGTTCCAGTACCGGGTATCCAATTATTTATTAACCATTGTTTCCTTGTTTCTTCGTTTCTTGGAAAGCGAAATAGCCTAAAACCCATTTTAAAATGAGTAGGGCAGTTTGGTGCAGAACAACCACCTTAATTATTTCAATTATACTTCCTAAAGTAAAAATACGAATAAAGCTAATGCTAATGGATTGCGCATTCAGCTATGGTGGGCTTCAATATGCTTGATGAGTCAGCTCGTATATAGAGGAGCCTTAGTTGTTACTATCTGTCGCCTACAGAAACCCGTTTTCTGAGCTGTTTTTCGTTTCAGAAGACACGTGCTGTTGAAGAGATGTCTGGCCGACGACGCCAAGGTACGTTTCTGCAAATGGACGATCATGCGAAAGGATTCATTTTAGGCCTACGAATGGCTGGATTGTCGCAACAGTGTATCGCAGCTGAAACAGGCGTAGATGCGTCAACTGTGCAAAGGAATTGGAGAAGGTGGATTGAAGAAGGGCATACGAATCGTCGCAGTGGTACAGGTCCACCCAGACGTACGTCAACACGCGTTGTATCGACCCATTCGAAAGTAAGCTGTGGCGGCCCCATAAACGACAACTGTCGACATTCTGCAGAATTTACAGGGTACATTGGATGTTCCAATATCAGCGAGAATAGTTTTTCGGCGATTGACAAAAAGCGGTTCGCTCTCAAACTGTCCTTTACAAAGACTGCCATTGACGACAAGACACCGACGTGAGAGATTTTAATGGTGTCGGCCCGAGCCTCTTGGACGAATGAATGGGACAGCGTAGTGTTCAGTTTAGCGACGAGTTTCGGTTCTTGTCGAATGACAGTGGCCGTATGAAAGTCTGGAGATGACGTGGGAACAGATTCAATCCTGTTGCGACTGTTGAACGTCATACTGCTTGACGACGCGGCATCATGGTTTTGGGTGCCATGGGCTTCGATAGCCGGTCACCTCTGGTTCGTATCAGAGGCACAATGACCGCACGGCAATATGTGTATGAGGTGCTGCGGCGGGTTGCACTGCCCTACCTTCAGCGTTTGCAAAATGCTATTTTCCAGCAAGATAACGCACGGCCGCACGCGGCAACGATCAGCAGACAAGCCTTGCAAGGTATCCAGGTGCTTCCTTGGCCTCCGCTCTCTCCGGATATCTCACCCACTGATTATGTATGGGACGTGATTCGCCGTCGTTTGACTGCCCTGCCCCCGCCTCAAACAGAGGACGACCTGTGGAGAATGGTTGAAGGCGTATGGTCATCCATCCCTCAGGAAACTATCCGCATGCTCTTTGCATCTGTTCCTCGAAGGGTTGCTACTTGTATTACTGCAAGAGGTGCTCCTACTGCCTACTGATCACTTTGTCTATGCCATTACTGTATGGCATTATCCTTCTGGAATTAATATCACTTATTTATTTATGCCATCTCTGTCTGTGAGGCCTTTTTTATCATCACAACTCTATTCGCTCTTTCATGGTACTGCATTTTCTGTGTCGGGTATATATATATACTGCTGGACAATAGCTATAGACGGATCACAAATTGCAATGTAGCACAACATTAAGTTTTCAAATTTTGAGGAAAGAAAGGGTGGTAAGACTTTATTTTAAAAAAATGGTACAAGTGACATTTTACTCATTCTGAAAAAGAAAACAGGTAAAATGTTTAGAAGACTATACAGCATTAAATTTTGTAAAATTTATAAAAATATGGAATATTTTCGCAAGTGGTTCTGCTGAAGGTAAATGCTGTAATAGAACTACATATATGTTTAACTTAAGTTTCACCAAATTGTATCTTTTATTTCGTACACACTCATTCAATTATAAATGGGTTTAATTTTTTAAACTATTTTTAATATTTTTATATATTTTACATATGTCTAAAATATAAACAATTTATTTTTCTTTTTCTTTTTATTATTATTATTAGTTATTTTAGAAAGAAATCGATCCACACTGGGTATAGAGAAATCTGGGTTCCATATAAAATGGTACACTTAACGGTACAAAACTTTCTTTATATATATATGAATATATATATATATATATATATATATATATATATATATATATTCAGAGGTTGCAAAAATGCTGTTTTCCAGCAAGATAACGCGCGACCGCACATGGCAATAATCAACAGACAAGCCTTGCAAGGTATCCAGGTGCTTCTTGGCCTTCGCCGTCTCCAGATCTCTCACCTATCGAATTTGTACGGGATGTGATTGACTCTCGTTTGACTGCCCTGCCTCCGCCTCAAGCAGAGGACGGACGACCTGTGGAGGATGGTTGAAGGCATCCGGCCATCCATCCCTCAGGAAACTACCCCCACGCTCATTGCATCTGTTCCTCGACGGGTTGCTGTTTGTATTGCCGCAAGAGGTGGTCGTTCTGTTTACTGATCACCCTGTCTATGTCATTAATGCATTGCATTATCCTTTTGGAATTAATATCCACCCCGAGATTTACGTGCATAATTTCTATTTCCATCATTTTTTCGTATGTTATAATGTAAATCTGAAACTATATCAGAATCATATTTTTTAATATGTTCACT
Source organism: Amaurobius ferox (assembly GCA_951213105.1). Classification (NCBI taxonomy): domain Eukaryota; kingdom Metazoa; phylum Arthropoda; class Arachnida; order Araneae; family Amaurobiidae; genus Amaurobius; species Amaurobius ferox. The sequence continues at coordinate 72,753,578 of OX578142.1, read as the reverse complement.
ATTGTAATTAATATTAAATATAACTGAGTTTAATCCATGAGGATATAAAGAATTCTGTTGATTGATATAATGGCTTTCCCACCATAATCTTTCCTTTTGATTAACAACAATATCCAGTAATTCAATCTGCATGGCCTCAATATCATGATTAAAACAAGAAAGATCAACCATGTTTAAAGCATTGATTATGATACAAAATGCAATACATTCCTCGGTAATATTTCAAAACTTCCCACAATACTACATTAATTTATTATATTTGAAAACTTAAACCTTCATAGAAAAAAATGAACTTCATTCAAATGACGGCATTGAAATATAAATTGCCTGGTTTAAACATCTCTAAAATGTGATACATTCCTCGGTAATAATTTTAGAATTATCATAATACTACGATAATTTATTATATTTGAAAACTTCATCGAAAACAACTGAAATTCATTCAAATGACGTCATAGAAAAAATAACACGCCTGGCTCTCTCTATAAAAGCAGCATTCCATTCATAAATAATTTCCCATTCATGTGATTCATCACAATACTATAATAATTTATTTTATTTAAAAATTAAGACCATGGAGCTACAAGTAATTAAACTCTCTGCGTAAAACTTCATCGAAAAAAATCGTCCTTCTCTTTGTAAAATCAATGAATATTTCATTCATATCAGCTATGCACACTCCATGAACTAAATGATTTTGTGTTAAAGAAATACAGCAATTCTAATACAACTCATTCTACATATTTTGCTGTTTACATTTTACATAGATGAAAAATAGGCTTCGTTCTAGAAATAATCAAATTTGGATGAGCATTCAAACTCAAATATATTGTAATTGCGTTGTTTCAGTATGTAGATGCACATAATTTAAGCAAAAATAAAGTGGTTTTAGGACGGATACAACACTCAATATGAATTTAAAAGAACTTAAAAAAATCACGATTTTGAGAGACGATGGATGCCATATATCATTTTGAAGTGGGTCACGTGATCTTTTCATATCATGGTCACGTGATCGCTTCATATAAGAGGTGTTATTATTATTTTAATTTTTATTTAAAAAACTACTGAATATATTTCGCTGAATTTTTTTTATATATTTTATAGAACAATTTGAATATTACTTAAAATTTTCGAAGCAATTTGTGAATTTTAACTTTGCTTAAAAAGTGTTTGAAAAATTATATCCCATGTATATTTCATTTTTTCAACCCGGGTTCAATCCAAAACTAATTGGGTGATATTATTCATTTATATTCCCATAGGTCCTACAGACCGTCTGAACAACACACTAAAATTTCATTTTGATTAAGTCATTTTTACGGCAGTTATCGTGCTAACGGACAGACAGACAGAATGAACAAAGTCATAAACACTTTTCAACTTTGTTGTAAAGTGTTAAAAATGCTTGATTTCCAGAATAGTATCCGTAGAAGGGTAGTTCTGTAGTCTATACACTTGACTTCTATCTAAATTTATTATTATATTGATACAATTTTGTGTCTTATCAAATTACATACCGTACATTTTATGCAATATATGCAATTATAGACTTTACAGAAAGTATGTTTACTCATATTACCAATCTGTAAAGGATTAGTCATAGGACATAGTTTACATATTTTAGATGTGCACAATTTAAATTAAAAAAAATTAAAATTCTTAAAATGACTGCAATTATCATAATTAAGATTTTCGTATGTACAAGGTCTGAATGTCACATTTTTATTCACATTTACAATATTTTGGTTTTCTCACTATTGACAACTATAGTAAGGTATCAAAGTAGTTCTTGTGTGCATAGAAAGAATAGAGCTAAAATTATTCAATTCAATCAACTCGGAGATCTGGACGCATTGGCGGAAAGTTTTCTTGTTAAACTCTTCCTGCAATAAGAAAATTTGCTGCTTCTTACCGAATATATAAATTTATTTTTCCTACAGGTCAGCTGGGTGCATATTTTTACTTTCCTTCAATACATGGTAATGTATAGGGAAAGTATTGGAATCATGTCGAAAATCGCAACTCGAGTTTTCGACGGATCTACACGTTTCGAGACATCTAGAATACGAAAAAACTATTTTTAGCGTGACGTCTGTGTATGTGTCTGTGTGTCTGTCTGTCTGTGCAGATTTTGTATCGACTCTAACTAAAAAACTAATTGACCGAATTTCATAAAATTTGGTAGGTAAGTCATTTGTGGGCGAGTCTGGTGCTGATTAGTTTTGGGTATGATTCGGGATAAAAGAACCCACCTTTTTTTGTGAAATGGCCCGCAAAAGCTTGTATCCACTCCAGCTGAAAATCTAATGGACCGAATTTCACAAAATTTGGTAGATAAGTCGCTTGTGGGTAACCCTGGTGCTGATTAGATTTTGATATGATTCAGAAAAAAATAACTTGCTTTTTCTTGCAAAATAGCCCGCAAAAATCGACAAAATCTGAAATAAAAAACTATGTATGCTGAAATATATCCAATAAATTCTTGTTTTATACGTAATTTTTAACGAAGAAAAGAATAAGACCAACCCCATTACACTAGGACTAGCCGTTCTCTAGATATTTTAGTTTTTTCGTATTTTTTCTACACCACCTTTGAAAATAAGTCCAGTTACCAAACGAGAACGAAAATTGAATTAAAAGTTAATTAAATTAAATTAAAATAAAGAAAAAGTGGATATAAGTCTGCAGGGAAAGTCATGTGCTGCCCACATCAGATTTTTTATAATGCAGCTCGAGCGGTTCTGAAGATACAGGGATCATGGCGCCCGAACATCCCACTCTTTCAAAACTTAGACATCTTCGTGTAGTTCGAGTTAAATTGTATACGAATTTTATGCCGGCTTCGTGGAAGGGCTGAATTTGTCAGTTCCCATAGAAGTTCGCAAAATTGCGGAAAATAGTAAGTTTGCCCTTTCCCAGCCCCCTTAAAGGCTTTATGTATATAAACAGTAAAAAATAAAATACACCTTGAATGCTTATAAGCAATTTACGTAATAATTATACTATTATTGAAATAATCGAAAAGATAACAAAATAAATTTATTTTTTGAATTTAATGAATTAAATTAAATTAATCGACAATTTACGAAGTAATTTAATTTGCTAAAATGTTGAAATTTGTAAAGAAAATCGAAAACTTTTTAACAGCCGTTTATGCAAGTAAAACTACACATTGCAAAAAGTTAATAGTTTTTCTCCAAACAAAATCAAATTTCCTTGGTACACTAGCAAATTTATCAACAATTTCTTCATCATTTACATTTATGTTCCAATGAATAGATAGTAGATCAAATTCATTTAATCGAGATTCAAATGTTGCATTCCTTAAATACGGCTTCTTAAAAGTAAAAGTAAGTTATAATGAATTTATTAACTACTGACACCACCATATGCACCACTTCTTATAAAATTTCTGTCTTACTCTTTTTTTTTATTTATTTATTTTATTATTATTATTATTATTATTATTATTATTATTATTTTATTTATTTTTTTTAATCATTTCCTTTCGGGGAGGGGGGCATCGGTACCCCCTTAAACACGTCTTTGTCTCGTTTACCATATCCCACCTCATTTCTTCTCACTACTTTAATAATGGGTTACAGATATATACTTTCTGTATATTTTTCTATTAACATGCCTATAAAAATCTAAGATCATAGAGTTGTAAAGAAACGATAATCATGTTCATTGTTCTTCTCACCTACTTCACTGTCGTCCATCTGACCCGCCGGCCACTTTGTATAATAGTATATATTAGTTTTGAGTCATATATGAACTTCGTATAAGTCTATATAATATATAGCAGCATTGGGTGCATATTCAACGCCCCCCCCCCCCTCCCCCGGCCGGTGTTCAGCAACAAAGTTTCATTTTCGCTACATATCCAAATTCAATAAAATTCGATTAATTCGATAAAAGTCTATTCCATGAAGAAGAGTTATCGCCAAGCAAGGTATATAAGTAAAGGGGACGAAGCATAAGTGCAATTTTTATCCGAAATCGTTCACAAGCGAACTCCACCTGTAAACCATTAATGTACACTATTTATACAAATTAAACAAGAAAGATAAATCATGCAGAAAGCATTGATTATGAAACACTTTCCAATTTCAATGCAATTTTATATAAACATCCCTAAAATGCGATACATTCCTCGGTAATATTTTTAAAACTATCACAATACTACATTAATTTATTATATTTGAAAACTTAAAACTTCATCGAAAAAAATGAACTTCATTCAAATGACGGCATTGAAATATAAATTGCCTGGCTTAAACATCCCTAAAATACGATACATTCCTCGGTAATATTTTTTAAATTATCATAATGCTACAATAATTTATTATATTCGAAAGCTTCATCGAAAACAAATGAACTTTATTCAAATGACATCATCGAAATATAAATCGCCTGTCTATAAAAGCAGCGTTTCATTCATCACAATACTATATAATTTATTTATTATATATTATTGTGATGAATGAAATATGCTAATATATAATTTATTTTCTTTAAAAACTTAAAACCATGGAGGCTAAAGTAATTTAACTTTATGCTTAAAACTTCATCGGAAAAATCGTCTGGTTAGTTCTCTGTGTAAAAGCAATGAATGTTTCATTCATATCAGCTATATTGCAGACTCCATGAGCTAGATAATTTTGCGTTAAAGAAATGCAGCAATTCTTATACAACTCATTCTACATCTTTTGGTGTTTACATTTTCCATAAGTGAAAATTAGGCTTCGTTGTAGAAATAATCAAAGTTTGATAATCATTTAAACTCAAATATATTGCAATTGCGTTGTTTCAGTATGTAGATGCACAGAATTTAGGCAAAAATAAAGCGGTTTTAGGCCGGATACAACACTAAATATGAATTAAAAAGAACTTTAAAAATCACAATTTTGATACAAGATGGATGCCATATTTTATTTTGAAGTGGGTCACGTGATTTCTTCATATAATGGTCACGTGATCTTTCCATATAAAGGGTGCAATTATTATTTTAATTTTTATTTAAAAAACTACTGAATATATTTTGCTGAATTTTTTTTATATATTTTATGGAATAATTTAAATATTTCTTAAAACTTTTGAAGCAATTTGTGACTTTTAAATTCGCTTAAAAAATGTTTGAAAAATTAGGTCCCATAGGGTTCAATGTATTTCATTTTTTCAACCCGGATTCAATCCAAAACTAATTGAGTGATATTATTCATTTATATTCCCATAGGTCCCACAGACCGTCTGAACAACATACTAAGATTTCATTTTGATTAAGTCATTTTTACGGCAGTTATCGTGCTAACGGACAGACAGACAGAATGAACAAAGTCATAAACACTTCTTTTCAACTATGTTGTAAAGTGTTAATAAAGAAAGAATATATATATATATATATATATATATATATATATAATATATATGGGTGTGTGTGTTAAGTTTTAGCATAGCCACCTTTATCTAGATAAAGGTGGCTATGGTTTTAGAGACGCTATTTTTGGGCACTGTAAAGAGGCCGTTGTACCGAGTAATTTTTATCCAATCACGTTTAGCGCAAACGTAAGAATCTTGGTTACTTTGCCTCCCTTGCACCAATAAAGAGATGTGCCATTTATATAGTGATTAATGCAGCAGATGTGTTATTAGATAATTTATTATGCATTTATTACTTTTATGCAATTTTATGGAATAATTTGTTTTATTTTACTTTAGAAATACTTTTATTTTGAAATGCATGATAAATCTTATTATTTTATTATTATAATAATTTTTTAATCCTGAATTGCAGACCTGAGTTGCAGAATTTTCTGGTTTTTGACACAGAAAACACAATGTACTTACTTGCATTCACCAGGCTGTTCACAATGCCCGTGTTTAGGATGGCAACCTTCTTTACAAACAGCTATGGAAACAAAGAAGAGACACATCATTAAGTAAAAATAGGTGAAATCTCTCACAATTAAAAAAAAATTATCTTCCCTTAGCATGCACTATATAGGAAAAGTATTGTAGGAAATTCTAATTAGAGTTTGGGATGGGTTTAAACGATTTGGACACCGCAGGAGCATGCATGGCCGGGTCGCAGATACAAATTGGGCCCCCTACAAACATTTATTACTACTTTCCTCTCTATATTTAATTTTGCATGCCTTGTTAAACTTCCTTTAAGGGAAGAGAAAACCATGTTTTCTCTTCCCTTAAAGGAATAAAGACCCCCCCCCCCTGGCACCTATCCCCGTAGATATCCTAGTAGGTGCCCTCTTTAGGTTATCTACGTCCATCCCTTCGAGTGGGTAGCATTCAAGGTATTTAGAAACTGTATTAGGTATGTATTTAGGTGGTATCTGTACCCCCCCTCCCCATGGACGACCCTGGACAAGAATTAAATATTTTTAGTGTAACGCAAATTTCTCTCTTTTTCTGTTTGTCAAGCCTAACTCGATACTCTTTCTAGTTAGTCTTCTCTCTCTCTCTCTCTCTCTCTCTCTCTCTCTCTCTCTCTCTCTCTCTCTCTCTCTCTCTCTCTTTGTGAGATATATACATCCCACTCTTGCTACAAATTATTCATTCATTTTTTTCATGAAGTTTGATAGTTGAAGACAAGTCATGAGCTACCATGTTGCCGATTAGATTTTAGTTTGAGTTGAAAAAATCGAACAGGAAATGATTTTAAAACTGCAAGTTCAATATAATTTGAAAGAAATGTCCATTTCATGTTTTATTTTGCTTAATATAATTACTCAAATGAATGTATAATAAATAAATAAATAAAGCAAAAATAATTTTGTGCCTGTAGGAAAAGTCGCGCTGCCCAAATCGAAATTTTTAAGGATGTCACATCTAGGTACACCTAAAAAATTATATTTTTTTTACATTTTCTAAAAGTACGATGTCCTCAAAATACTAAGTTTAAATTTCGTAAAGAAATACGTAGAGATGGTTGAGATATAGCGATTATACTAATACAAAAGCCCTTGCGGTTTGCGTTCTCGAAACTTTAAACGCGTTTTACTCGAAATTAATTTTTGAAAATCTGTTGTCCTAATATCTCGGACAATTTTTGGCCGATTTGTTTGATATTCATTCAGCATGATTCTTTCAGACATTAGTATACAGTTAGCTACATAGGCGGTTTCCCATTGATGGGGTTTCCTTGTAATTTGATCGCGAATGATAGATGTTACTTGAGCGCAAAATTGTTGATTTTCCATAGTTCCATGCCTGTAATTTATTTCCCACGTTGAATTAAAAACAAATAAATAAAAACCTGCTATCTGACTGCGTATAGTCCTAAACTTTACTTTGGTTACTTTGATTATCTATAAGATTTGTTTAAGATTTACTTTGAATTTGTTTTATTTTTGTAGAAGGTATCCTGCCAACCGCGAAGAAAACACGTCTGGCGAAAGTGTTGACATTTGCAGAATTCATAATTTTAACTAATATTTCATAATTTCCATTTCATTATATGTACTTTTGGATTAGAAAAAAAAAACCTTTCAAACCTCGCCTATCAATTTTCCTCAATCTCAGCTTAAAACGACTTTTATTTTTGAAACCCCAGGTGTATACCCTTCTTCTTAAAGGAGAACTAAATTATGTGCAGAAACATTTATAGTTATCAATTATGAAATAAGGTGTAACAGTCAAATAACCGCCATTTGCTAATTTATCTAACAAGATCTCGATAAACAAATGCCACATTTATTACCTTCCTCACAGGTGTGCCCCTGCCATCCTTCAAGACAAACTTTTTCGCCCTTACTGTTACACGTGTAATGTCCGAATTTATCGTTTCTAGGTCTGCAGAAGACTGTACAGGTGCTGTTGTGGTAGTAAGGGTCACACATGACTCGAACTCGGAAATTGATCTTGGCTGCCGTTCCAGTGTATAAAAGAGTGTGCCATTCCGTGCTGGGTAAAATAATGCCGGAGTAGACTTTTCGTTCTATGATACGAGCTGCATCTGAAAAATATAAAATTTTATGACATAACACAATGTAAATAAAATAAATTTTTTCATGAAATAGTAATTGTGATACATCAGATAAAATGAGACGAAGAATGATAACAGTGATTACACCCCCCCCACCCACCCACCCACCCCCGTTTAGCTGACTAATGTTGGTGCAAATTATTTTTGATACTGATTCGCATTGTCTACTGAGGAGGAATCGACGATAAAACTACTGACAGAAAGAATTTATTTATTTTACACAATATGGACATTGGTGAACGGCTGCCATTCAGGAATGCTAAAACAAACGACACTTACATGCACAGGAATCTAATGTACAGCCAGTTTAAAAGGTCTTCCGTCAGCGTCAAAATACATATGAATTATAGAAAGAATATTGAAGCGTACTTTGACAAGTATTGCAGGAGTCATCGTCAGGGTCCTATTCAAAGAGAGACCCAAGGCTTAGTGGTATTTTGGGGGCCCCATACACTTTGAGCATACAAAAAACATCATATACCGAATTTGGGGGCCCTGGACCGCTGTGCCAAAAGCCCTTTACATGTAGACCGCCATACTTTTTACTTCAAAGCAATATATTAAAAATTAAAAGAATGTATAATATTTTAAAATATTGATATATTTGTAGAGAGGCAAAATCCTTACATTTTGAAATTTTAGAGAAAAAATCCTTTTCAATGAATTATTTTCGTAATTTTAGTTTTGTATTTAAATTTTAGGCAGACTTACTTCATGAATATTATTTTTTTTTTAAAGTAAAAATTATTTCTACTTAAAATTTATCACATACAAATTTTAAGGGCCCCTAAATCTTTGGGGCCCAGAGCCGCGGCCCCGAAAGCCCGTGCGTTAATGAGGCCCTGGTCACTTTGCTACAGTCCCTGATGATATGACTTTTTGACAGGTATATTTATTGCTTTCCATATACGCGTTTCGTGAGTTCCTTGTGTCGATTTCTACTAATTAGATAAAATTATCTACAACTTCTATCATTTTTCTTCTACTTCGCTTTCTTTCCGAGTACGTTATCTTAACGTTTTAAATTATCCGCTATGCGCGCTGTATTAATTTTTATTCGATCGGGCATGGTCACTATACATAGACCTAACGTGTACACTAGTGAACCTTTCCTTACAAAGCTTTGAGGTGATTAAAGACTTTCCTAGGAAACCTGTAAATTCCCCAGCATAAGTGCATAAAATAAATTCATAATAAAGAAGATGAAACAAACATCCAGACAGACAACCATCATTCATGACGAATTCAATAAAAAGGGTCACACAAAATAGAGTATCAAATCATACTTATAATATATCCGAAGTAAAATTATTTTAAATATATTATCATCACCAAAACTTATAATGAAACAAAAAAATATGAAGGCAGCATATGACTTTCCCTACATAATGCACTGAATGCGAAAAATTTGATGTGGGTAGCACATGACTGTCCCTACAGATTCAAATTAATTTTCTCTTTCTTTCTTTCATAATTCATTAAACTGAGTTAAACTGCACGCACACACACACACACACACACACACACATACACAAAAAAACAAAAACAAAAAAAAAACACTAATAATTATTTGAAATTACACTGAATTTGCAGTTTTAATTCAATCTTCGTTTTCATTTGGCGACTGAACATATTTTCAGAGGCGACGTGGCAAAATTGCAAAAAACTAAAATATCTCGAGAACGGTTATTCCTTGAGTTATGGGGTTGGCCTTATTTTTTTTCGTTTTCAAAAATTATGTATAAAATAAACAAACAAGCATTTCATTGATATATTTGAGCATACATAGTCTTTTATTTTGGATTTTGACGATTTTTGCAGGTCATTTCGCAAAAAAGGCGGGTTCTTTTTTCTCGAATCGTACCAAAATCTAATTAGCACCAGGGTAACCCACAAGTGACTTAACTGCCAAACATCGCGAAATTTGGTTAATTAGCTTTTCGGTTACAGTGGATACATACGATTTTTGCGGGGCATTTAGCAAATAAAGGCAGGTTTCTTTTTCCGAAATGTACCAAAATTTAATCAGCACTAAAGTAACCTACATGTGATTTATCTTCCAAATCTTGGGAAATTTTGTGAATTAATTTTTGAGCTGGAGTGGATACATACATCGCACACACACACACACAGGCGTCACTCTAAAAATAGTTTTTTCGGGTTCTAGAGTGTTCGGAACGTGCAGATCCCTCGAAAACTGAAGTTGCGATTTTCAACACGATTTCAATACTTTTCCTATGCATTACAATGTATTGTGGGGAAAGTAAAAATGGTGTCTAAGATCCACGCTTTTAGCGTTCAATTGAACCATTGGCATCTTTTCTGGATGACAATGTACAAAAGTATTTCGAAGCATCCCATTATTTCGATCAAATTTAATTTTATTATTACGATTATCAATATTGATAGCATTGGCAATAAGCAATATAATCCATATATTGAAAGTTTTTATTAATTCCTTAATTTGGTGTCACTTTTGTTAATTTAACGTTGATTTTGCAATTTTGGCAATATTTTCTTCAATTTGGCACCATTAAAAGTTTTCAATTTCACACACACTAACATACATACGCACACACACACTAACATACATACGCATATACACTCACACTAACATACATACGCACACACACACTAACATACATATGTACACACACGCACGAGCATTCACATACACACACTAACATGCATAAGCCCGCACATACACACACACTAACGCCCACACTCCCGCACACTAACATACATACGCACACACACACACTAACATACATGCGCACACACACACACTAACATGCATACGCGCACACACACACTAACATACATACACACATACAGACATCACCTCAAAAACGTTCGATTTAAGTCCAATGATGAATAAAACGTGCTTTTCCGTCGAAAACTGGAATTTAAATTACCGACCCCGTCACAATACTTTCCCTATACATACATTATATTATGTATGTAGGGAAAGTAATTAAACAAAATAAAAAATATCTATACTTACGAGGATTATTTTTATTGACTATATCCAAAGCGTCCAAAATAAATGTGAAAGACCTCTGAAAAGAAGAAAAATAATAGTCAAGTTAAGAAATAGTATTTAAGAAAGTACATATAAATAAATAATAATTTAAACCTTTTCTAATTTTATTAAAATTTTCTCAATGAAAGTGTAACGAACTTAATTAAAATTTTAATGTATCTGTTAAAGTACACCATAATAATTCAAATGTGTGTATTATTTAAAAATATGCATTGCAGCCAGGAATATGTATGCAAAGTATACATTCATAACATCAGCATTATATAAAGGAGGCAGTTTTTACTTTCACCAAACACAATAATGCATAAGGAAATTATTAAAGTGGAGTCGAAAATTTGAATTCAAGTTTTTGATGGATTTACACGCTTGGGGAAGTCTAATATATATATACGATTATTAACGTGACGTGTGTGTCTGCTTTAGCTCTTTGTGCAATGTATGTATCTACTCTACCTCTAAAACTATCCGATAATTTTCATAAAATTTGGTAGTTAATACGCCATGGTTCATAAAATTTGGTAGTTAATACGACATGGTTCATAAAATTTGGTAGTTAATACGCCATGGTTCATAAAATTTAGTAGTTAATACGACATGGTTCATAAAATTTGGTAGTTAATACGACATGGTTCATAAAATTTGGTAGTTAATACGACATGGTTCATAAAATTTGGTAGTTAGTCGTCACGCGCTATTCAAGAAAATCCGATCAGAAACATTTTTTTCCTGTCAATTTCTAGATAAGCAGTTCAAGTAACAGTGCTGTAAGTTGAAATTAGCAACGCAAAGCTTGCTCTGTGTACGAAACTCAGCATTTTGTATGTGACTGTTGTTTGAAGCAGAAACAGATCTGTACACGGTTCAAATATATATAACATGGAGATGTTTACCTAGTTTCCATTTAAAAATAAATAAATAATTTTCTTACTTCATGACTCATTTTTTTGGCTTCAACACTAACTGGTCAGAAGTTTTATTGAAAGAAGAATTCTGTGCGCCCTATCGCCCTCTTCCCTGCTTACCTTTTCCCTGCTTGGGCCAAGAATGAGATGAGCACTCTTAGATGCAACCAACTTTACCCTATCTACCGTCCTTTTGTATCGAGCTCACTCATAACCAACCTTACCACCTTTCTCGCTCTTTTGTTGCGAATTTATAATTCACCATCATAGTTTTAAAGGGGACAGCACACCTTCAAAACTTTGAAATAATATATTTTCTATCGCTCCTACACTAACTGGTCATAAGTTTTATTGAATTAAAAATGCTGGGTGCACTTTTAACAAACGTTACCCTATTTACATCGATATCGCGCCTCCTTTTTTGCGAATTTATTATTCACCATCCTAGTTTTATGGGGAACAGTAGACCTTTAAAACTTTTTATTTTCAAAAAATTAATAAAATCTCCTGAAACTTTCTGGGTAGAAGAATGATATAGTGATGCTTCAACTGAACTATTATCTTTGCTTTGGCTAATAAAATAAAATTTTTGTTGCTTATATTATTAATAAAATAAAGTTAAACGGTTTTTATTTTTGCTCACCTATTTCAAGCACTACAAATGGTAATGCTAAAAATCAAATAGTTCAAGAAATAAAAACTGGTGAGATATTTGTTTAGAAGCAATAACGTTTTGATAGAGTTTGTGAAGAATTGTGCTGCCCCAATCGGGAATCGAACCACGGATCTTCGTACTGGCCAGTCAACGCTTTATCGCTGAGCTATTGGGACAGAATTGCAAGTTTTTGTCGAAGTGAACTCTGCATTCTCCACCTTCTAATGTAAGATTGATGTGCAATTGACAATATGATTGACCACCTACTGCTGCTATTTTTATCCTCCAGGTATTTTCCCTGCGTGATCGTTGATCTCCCGATTTGAAATCAGCGCTTAATACAACAGAGTCCACTGAATCCGTGCTAGTCGTTCTAGGGTCACTCTCAGACATCCGACATCTATGCACTAACCTACAGGGTTGATGTGTTCGGGCGCCATTGTAAAGAACCTTGCTGCTCCAAATGGGAATCGAACCACGGATCTTCGTACGGACTAGCCGACGCTCTACCGTCGAGCTACTAGGACGGAATTGCAAGCTCCTATCGTTGAAATGGACTCTGCCAAAATAGATTATCTTGTGGCAATAAAATATCGGCATTTCAAAAATAAAATCTAAAGGATCGAGGTAATTCCGAGACTTTTCTTGCGAAACAAGTGGGCATTCGACCTCTGAGCAAATTATATAAATTAAAAAAATATATATTTTTTCTACATTCACTTCTACACTATATACACAGTATACCACCCAAATTTCGTTCAAATCGCATTAGCGGTTTTCGAAATTACGAAGGGACTACGATTTTGATAAAATTCCATTTTATAGCTAATCCATATACATTTTTCGAAATTATTTTTCTGCGTTCACATCTACATAATATATGAAGCTTGCAACCCAACTTTGATCCAATTTGAAAAAACTCCGATCAAATATATAGGTTCTAATCGGTCTGAAAATTTTATGTATTTGTCTCTAATAGCTGCTTTATGAGAGAAAATATTCCAAACTTCGGCCACATTTTGAATAATTCTTATATGTTAAAGGGACACACTGTCTCCTTAAAAGAAATTCGAAAGAATAACACACACAGATAGAACTACTAGAAGATGGAACCATATTTGAATCTCAATACGAATAGTTGGGCGGAACTAATTGAAACTGTGGGTGGTTCACGCCATTCACATAATGGTGTAAAACAATCATGCGAGGGGCGTTAATGTTGCGAACAGAAGTGTTCAAACCGAAATATGACTCGAAATTACAGTGCAGCAAAAATCATTTAGCCGGTATGGAAACCCCTCTAATTTGCGCAGCTGAAAGGGATAGGTGTTAAAGGTTACAGTCAAATTATTTTCGCGGGATGTAAACCTAACAAGACCAACGCAGGTGTAGATTGCGAACGTTGTAATTAAATTGGGAGCATCTCTGATATTTCATACGTATTTTCGTTTCATGCTTTTTAGAGCGAGTATAAGAGCAGAGAAAGAGGGTGAGAACTAGGCAGGTGGGTTTCAGAGTAGCAATTGAATCATTTGCCATAGTTTCCTGATATAGAGGCCCACACATGAAATTTCGGGCTAAGGGTATCAGGCACAGTATCAGGGTTCCTCATTCTTCTTCAATGCGAGTGGGAGTTTCAATACTGCACTGTGGGTCTCGGTACCATGGTTTCAGTTAATCCTCCTCTTTTTAAGTGTGGGGGGAGGGGGGGGGCTGTTGATATATACAACATTACATGGTTGGTATTCACTCTTTTAAACATGCAGTATCCTTTATTTGAACATATTACTCGGTTTCCCAAAAATCGTATATGATTGAAATTGTGGTCAATCCATAACAGAAATTAGATTTTATCTGTTTCAAGTCGGTTGAAAAATGACGTAGGGAAAGTGACAATAGCATTTATTCTTAAATAATTCATTTTATTATTCACTTAGGACTCAACATGTACGTCAGGTGGTCGCCTTTTTATTATTGACAAACCATGACTGTCTGTTGATCCCAAGATGAATAATATAATGATTTAATTTAAGAAACAAATATTTGTGTCCTTTTTATCCCCTCTACCCCCTATGGAGTGGGAAAATTCTGACCTGTAGGCTATTTGTACTCCATAACAAATAACTGGAGTAGAAACGGTGTAAAGCATTAAGATGCCGAGAGAGTTGTTAAATACGTATTAACAACTGCAGTAAGAATATAGAACAGAAATCTTTCTCTGTGTGTAACTATTTTTAACACTTTACAACATAGTTGAAAGTGTTTATGACTTTGCTCATTCTGTCTGTCTGTCCGTTAGCACGATAACTGCCGTAAAAATGGCTTTATCAAAATGAAATTTTAGTATGTTTTTCAGACGGTCTGTGGAACCTATGGGAATATAAATAAATAATATCACCCAATTAGTTTTTTATTCAACCCGGATTAAAAAAATGAAATACATTGAATCTTATGGGACCTAATGCTTCAAACATTTTTTAAGCGAATTTAAAATTCACAAATTGCTTCGAAAATTTTAGAAAACATTCAAATTATCCCATAAAATATATAAAAAAAAATTCAGTAAAATATGTTAGGTAGTCTTTTAAATAAAAATTATTTAATATAGGGAGAAAAACAAATTCAATTAAATTCTGGCTCTCGTTATATCCTCCAGAAAGAAAATAGATATATATTATATAATAAATATCTTTCCAAGAGTTTAATTATTTTATATATGAGAAAGGTTGTACATTTTAAAATAAATATGGTAGATAACAATTTTTCAAATTTTTAAATAAAATAAATTATTATAGTATTGTGATGAATTAAACGATTGGAAAAATGATTATGAATGAAATGCTGCTTTTATATAGAGGCGATTTATATTTCGATGACGTCATTTGAATAAAGTTCATTTGTTTTCGATGAAGTTTTCAAATATAATAAATTATTGTAGTGTTATGATAATTTAAAAAATAATACCGAGGAATGTATCGCATTTTAGAGATGTTTAAACCAGGCAATTTATATCTCAATGCCGTCATTTGAATGAAGTTCATTTTCTTCGATGAAGTTTTCAAATATAATAAATTAATGTAGAATAAATTAATGCAATAATTGTGATAATTTTAAAAATATTACCGAGGAATGTATCGCATTTGAGAGATGCTTGTATAAAATTGCATTGAAGTTGGAAAGTTTTTCATAATCAAAGCTTTATGCATGATTGATCTTTCTTGTTTCTTTCTTAAGTAGAAAACTAGGATTACACTCAGCCATTATAGAGCAAATACAATTGGTTATAAGGAATGATTACCCAAATTAATAAATATATTTTGCCCCTCCCCTTGGAACTATTTTTTTTTTCCGTCTATGTATTCAGCAATGAACTTGGCCTGTAACACGTCAACTTCCACTATATATAAAAATTTTAGTTAATCCAGTTAAGTTTTAGGGGAGTTATCGTCGCACAAAGCAAGCAGATAGACAAAAGCAAATCGTGTCTAACTCAAAAGTAAGAGGCTCAGTCACTTCGCGTCTTTGCTTCAACAAGTCTGACACATGCACCACATGCACATTGCAACAGTAAGCTATAATCCATGAGTCCATGAAAAAAAAAATCATAGCTTCTTGCAATGCATATGCAGGGAGATAAAGATGGTATACTTTAGAATTAAAAAATCTAAACGCGTCACACGAGGGGTAATCCCCAGTGATATCTGACACGGGTTGTCAGCAACAGCAAATTTATGCGTCAATCAGAACAGATGGGGCATGCGTTTATTAAGATACATATTTATTGCAGCTTCTTTCTGGTAGCTCTGTTTCTTAACAGTTGTTTGTTAAACAGACGAGAAGTAAAAGATAACGAAGTGTAACTAAAAAAAAACTGCATATATTCATTCATTGATATGACAAGGAAGTGCCAGAACTTCGGTTTTGAAGAAGTCTAACACAGAGTGTTCCACAACTAATCAAGTCCGTAGCCAGGCCGAATTTCTAGTAGATATCCTAGTGGATATCCTCTATAGAATATCTAGAATTGCCTAGGGGGTAGGGGCAACAAAAATGTAGGGTGGTACCACCCCACCACCATCTCCTTTAACAAATAGGCCAAATAGTTTGGTATGAAAGAATTTTCTAAACATAATTTGTAGTTATTGTAGCACCTACAGAAAGAAAAATAGATACATCACATTAGAAAAGCAGACTTATTTTTAAAATTTTATCTATTTTTTTGTTGCATTTGTATTGTAATACCCAGAAAAATCATTAATTTGTATCAAAATTAAATTACAAAAAGATCATTATCATTTTATAACAAAAGTTGTGTTGTTTTTGATGCTATGAAATTATCGCAAGTTCTAGTATGATGCTATAGTAATATCTTTATTTTACATGGGAAAAATAAAAGAGACAAGAAAAATTTCCTCGTAATTTTTTCACTACAATAGGCTCCCCATCATTTCGGTGGAATTTAACGATTTAAGGCAATGTGTGATACTAAGCAATATAGAAATTTGTTTGTTTTTTTCATTTACTAATTTGAGGCCATTTGATCATGTGGGTAAACGGATGAATTCTATTCAGGAGAACGCTTAAAACACTTTAAACACTGTGTGTTGCATTTTGGTCTTTAAATTGTTTAAATGCATTTAATTACTGGATTATATAAAACCTGTTTTGATTATGGAAGGGGTGCAAAAAATTATTGGAAACTCCGGACTTTCTTAGACTCCCTTGGCTATTTGCCTGCAATTAAATAAATAAATAAAAATAATAATAATAATAATAAAGTGATGAGCTTCCTTCAAAACTTACTAACCCTGTCATATGAATAAAAGTCACGGGATGAAAAAGAAAGCGAAAAGGTGAATTTTTTGTTGCCATGGAGCATCGGCCTCAAATTAGGAAAGTTAAATGAGGGTCTCTCTCTTAGTTCAATAAGTAGAGTGTGGTCTCGAGGAGAGTTCGAGTCCCTTCCTCGGCATGTCGTAATAATTTTTGTCAAAATGCAAAATTCGAAACCGTTTCGAAAACAGAAATTTAGAACAAGAAGCTTTTAGCTGCTTGTTCTTATGCTAAAAATGTTTGCAGGGGTCCGGCCTTCCTTAGATTCTCCCTGGCTAAGAGAAATAAATAAATAAATTAAATAAAAAATAAGTAAATGTGCTGGGTTTTCTCCAAACCTTATATCCTAGCATATAAAGTAAGGATTATGTGAATAAAAGTTTAACTGCAAAGGTGTGTATTAAGAGTGCATTTTACCTCTTCTTCAGAATGTTTTTTTTAACTGAATATCACCATTTTGTCAAATTGGGAGAGCAACAACAGCAGTATACGATATCAAGCAGAGTGTTTTCAAGGCCCAATATTTCATTTAAATTTAGAGCTCAACTCTGGTTAAGTTTCACAGAATTCCCATGGGGGGAGAGTTCGAGCGACTCTATAAATGGCAGTCGTAACAGAGTTGTCAATGGGGGTGAACCTGTGACAAAAGATCTCGGGTAAAGTGCAGTTGGATATAGGTTCAGCATAGCAATAGAAAGTAATCCGCAGCGCAACCATGAACAATGGTTGAGGGGGGAGAACGAATTCATGAGCTGTTACTGCAGATGTTGCTATTCCGGGCAACCGAAATTTAAGTTTGGTACAGTCCGTCTGCCGTGGCGTAGAACATATAACATAAGAGTAAAGTGAAATTTGGAATTAGTGCTGCTACTAGTGATTCAGTGAGGCACACTGAAGCTCATGCTTTGTTACAAGCTTCTTCAATAGAGAAGTAATAGCTAATTCATGCAGGGCCGTCTTAAGATAAGGGTGATTATATTTTATTTGGAAGTGCAATATTTTTTTTTTCTTTTAGAGTTAGAAAAAATATTTTGAAAACAAATTTACTGCAATTGAAGGAGGGGATTGCACCGCCTAATAAAATTCAATGAATAATTATTTGGATGCCCCTGATGGTTGTGGAGCCCTGGGCTTGGGACCCACCCGGTGACAATAGGACAAGGCCAACATTACTTTTACAATAGGACAGGGATATCTACATTTAATGACGTGCGGACTGCATTAAAATTTTCATGCATTTTGCTGGCTAAAACAATGTTTAAAAATATATAATGTTGGCAGCATATGATTTTCTCTTCATATTCACTTTTTTCATAATGTGTTTGAACATATGTTTGTACTAATTTGGCAGCGCTCTATAACTTTGTAATTGACTTTTATCTCCCTATCTAAAAGGGAGCAAGATAGCCCCCCATAAAATGTGAGGAGTTAACCTCCCCCCCCCCCCCTCCCCGAAAGTTGTCTTGTCGTGTAGCACCATGCCATATGGGTTTTCTATGCAGCTGCATAAAAAAATAAGGATAACTCTCTTCGTTCTTGAGAAATGTCCCCTGATGCGGACTTTCCTAGACGTAGGTAGGTTGTCCTCTCCTAGTATAAAAATATGGCTTCCTTTAAATGAAGTAAAATAAAATTCCCAAACCCAAAAAAAATGTTAATTCCGAAATCCCGGAATTCTGAAGTCCGGGAAAATGAAAGATGATAAGAAACTGCTGGGGTTTTTTACTAGAGTTTTATTTAATCAAAATTTGTGCCCCTTAGCACAGGGTCTCTCAAATTACGTAGGAGCGAGCCCTGTAGGAAGTTTATCCCAAGGAATATTTAAAAAATAAATTTACTTTTTCAAGAAACGACAAATGTAATTGGGGGGGGGGGGACGCGACAGCCCAGTGGTTAGCGCGCGGGAATTGCACTCGGTCGGTCCGGGTTCGATTCCCGCCACTGCCAAAACTGCCGCTGTGTTCACGCGGAGTACGATCACGTTAAACATGGGGGTCCGTAAGTCTTTCCGAGAGGTTGGTGGTAGGGGAAGGAAGGTACGGTCCCTGTGGATGCCTCCCCCACTGGGTTCCGGTCTAAATTGGGTGGCACTTCCAGGCCATCCAAAAAGATACCTTATACCTTTCTGGTTGGTCGGACGGTCTGGGCCAAAGAAGTAGAATGCAATTGGGGAACCAGTAACGTTAAGAAATGCAGTATAATACAAAATTGTAACTGGAATATCATATTATGCACTTTAATAATGAATTCCTATTTGAATGATATGAATACATACACATATGTGTATGAACAGCAGCACGAATATATAAATACTCATACTTTTAGAATTACGATAGTTAATAGCGATTTCCTAGAACTTAATTAAAACCATAAATGGCACTTCTGCCTCGTTATTTATAAAACGTTTATCGCGTGCCAATCTTGCAGCTGCTTCATTCATGAAACCACATGAATAGATTCACGTTTTATGCCAAGCTCTAGAACTTTGGAGAACCATCCGCATATGGACCGGACGATGTTTTCACCTACAAAACTGAGCATTCGCACTTGATGCTCATACTTATCAGAGGCGAATTTCTTCGTTGGGGTAACAGATCTTAATGGGTGGCAAATTTCTTGTCAAGTTTATAATTGTAAAGTTTTATAATTATAAATTACGGATTAAAATTATTTGTTATATATAAAATGAAACAAAATAACAGAGAAATGGGTGAGAAAGGATAGTCAAGGACAGGAAAATATGATTGAATGCTATTTTGCGGGAAAGGGGAATTAGAATTTAATACATTAGTATTTTAGATTTTAATGTTTATTTACACCTATTTAAATTTCTTTATATGTCAAGCATTGTAACAACAGTCTGCATATCACTATATTCCGTCCATTATTTACATGAAGTTTAAATTACGTTTCTTTAGAAGTAACAGTTATATTATTGTAACTGCTCTAAATTCATAGAATTCATAGGAACTATTCATGGGATTTATAATTTTTGTTGGAAGTGGATCACGTGATGCTCATGCTTAGCATTTCTTGCTTAGCAAGTTTGCTGGGACAACAAATCCTAAAGGGTGGCAAATTTCTCATTAGACGCGCTGAAACAATAGTTCTCAAAGGGTGGTAAATTTCTAAGTAAAGCTTTATAATTAACGAATAAAGTAAACTTTATAATTAACGAATAAAGTAAATTTTATAATTAAGAATTAAAGCTTTATAATTATAAATTATTTATTTTAAATGAGAAGAAAAATATATAAAATAAAATGAAATAACAAAGAAAAATGTGAGAAAGGAGTGTCAAGGACAGGATAATGTGATTAGACGACATCTTGCAGAAAAAGGGAGTGAGTTTAATACATAAATGTAAACAATCATTAATTCATTTAAAACCTAAATACTAATCTAAATTTATCCACATGACAAGCATTTGAACAAGATTCTGCATACCACTATATTTCGTGTATTATTTACGCGGAGTTTCAAGTACATTTTTATAGAAGTAACAGTTATCTTATTGTAATTGCATCAAATACACATGATTCTTGGAACTATTCATAGGGGTTCATATTTTGGGGGAAGAAAAAAATAGAACTGGTGTTTTATATAATGAGAGAGAAAATAAAAAATGCTCGTCGCAGTTAACAAAAAAGAGAGCTCTTGTTTGACAACTTCATTTACGCCAACTTACTCTCAGAAGATACCCCAGGTGAAGCGGACCAAAAAGGAATTCCGCGGACAAGAGAAATTAAAAAAATAATGCACCAATCAGTGATTGCCCATCAATTGGCCCCACCCTTCGATAACCAGAAGCAAATTTCTACCCGGACCTAAGTGTCAGTCAGAGTCGGGCATCCAGAAAGAAGATATTTCTTCATTCTGACCTCGAGATTTTCGCGACTTTAACAGCCACTTTTTGCGACTTATCCTTATGTTGGCGTACACCTGGTGAAAATATATTACGGCAGAAGAGGATTATTAGAATCTCGTTGTTCCTTGGCAATTTGCATTCTTGTAAATGATAATTCTTATAAGCGGAAATTTCACAAGGTGCATTATTTACATAGTTTTCATGTATCGATATTTTAAATAATTGCTTTAAATAAATAAATTTAAAAAAAATCTAATGTGGGCAGCATTTGACTTTCCCTACAAACTCAAATTCATTTTCTTCAATATTATATTCAATATGCAGTTTTAAAACATTTTTTTTTCATCTGGCGACTTATCTCATTTAAAAAAAAACTATTTTCAGCGTGACGTCTGTGTGTGTGTGTGTGTATGTGTGTGTCTTTGCGTCTATTTGTAGTGCAATGTATGTATCCATTTCAGCTGAAAAACTAATTGACTAAATTTTACAAAATTTGGTAAATAAGTCACTTGTGCGTTTCCCTGGTGCTGACTAGATTTTGGTACGATTCGGGAAAAAAAAAATTCTGTCCTTTTTTTTGCAAAATGGTCCGCAAAAGAGTATGCATCCACTCTAGTCGAAAAACTAATTGACCAAATTGCACAAAATTTTGTAAATAAGTCACCTGTGGGATACTTTGTTGCTGATTATATTTCGGTACGATTTGGAAAGAAAGAACTTCCCTTTTTTTGCAAACTGGACAGCAAAAATTGCCAAAATCTTAAATAAAAGACTACGTATGCTCAAATATATCAATTAAATGTCTGGCTTATGTGTCATTCTTACAACGATAAGAATAAGACCGACCCCCACAACTCTAGGATTAACCGTTCTCGAGATAGTTTAGTTTTTGTATTTTTACCCCATCGCCTTTAAAAATCTGCCCAGTCGCCAAATGAAAACGAAAATTGAAATAAAACTGCAAATTCAGTGTAATTTCATATAATTACCCGTCTCATTTTGCGCAATTAAACTTAATTTAAAGAATTAGAAAAGAAAGAAAGCGAAAATGAATTTGTGCAATTTAACTTAATCATTTTGTGCAATGTAACTTAATTTAAAGAATTATAAAAGAAAGAAAGCGAAAATGAATTTGAGTCTGTAAGGAAAGCTGTATGTGCTGTTCTCATCAGATTTTTCCCCCAGGCATCGGAAAAAGAAATGATACAACTGAATTAGTTCCCTAAAATCGATGACATGCATATCTAGTTAAATTTTTTGACTAAAAACCTCTTTTAGTTAAACTTCTTTTAGTCAAAATTACTTTCAGTGCCGAATTCTATGAGAAGCACATTGAGTAATCGGTTTTCTTGATATTTACTACAGTAAAAGTCCATTTTTCATTACGCAGAGCTAAATGCATTTTTAGGGTAGTAAGAAATTCGAGAAAAGCAAGGAATTCGGATCGTATTTCGGATTCTAAAACACGCGCGCAAAAATTATTGTAAAAATACTTGTGAATGCAAATGAAGGAAAAACAATGAGAGATATATGAGATAACTTCATCAAAAGAACTAACTACTGTAAAACAAATAATGGATAAGTTTCAGAATAAAGAAAAATAAAAGTGAAAGAAAAACAACCGACGATACCTTTTTTAACCTTTATATACTGTGATTATATAATGAATTTTTTATTTTCATACAGAAGAAAAGTGTATTATCCTAGTCAGTGAATACAAAGTTACCTGATCAGTCGAAGATTTGTGATTTGAATTCCGGTTGGTACTTTAGTTCTTTGCAAGTTCTATTGAAGAATTTATTATTTTTAACCGCTCTATAGGAAGAGAGTATATATTATTACTTCCCCTAAATGCATGTTATTATGTATAGGGTATTGTGACGGGGTCGAAAATTCGAATTCTAATTTTCGACAGAAGAATACGTTTTAAGTATTTCTGAACTCGAATCGAACGTCTTTGAGGTGATGTCTTAGTGTATATGCATGTATGTTAATGTGTGTGGGGGTGTTTATGTATGTATGAATGTATATCAGTGTATGTACTTGTAAGCCTGTGGATGCGATATCTTACGAACAAATGAAGCTATTCGAAAATAATTTGGTACAATTATTACAATTTGCGAATACTGGAACCCTACTGATTTTAAATGTAATCGAATGTATGAAAGACCTCGCAATTTTAAAACGAATTTTTGAAAAAAAATCGTAGAAAAATCAGGACCTTCAATAACAATAAATACATAATCATTTCCGACGCAAATTTCCATTAGAAAAAGAATGATACAAACTTTAGAAAGCTAGTATAAACCGTTCTGAAAATACTGCCCGATTTTTAAAAGAAATTTCTTCTAAAATCAATACAAAACCAAGACTTTCAGTACTGTTAAATAAATAATAATTTTAGAAGCAATTTTTCATTAAAAAACGAATTATACTTATTCTAGAAAGTTAGCACGAATCGTTCGCAAGATATTACAAATCAAATAAACTTATAAAAAAAATTACATAAGATTAAAAGCAGTAATAAGTATCATCAAATTGGTTCATTTTCCATATGCAATATTATGCGACATTATTTCACCCTTCTCGTCGATCTAGTGCATGCTATTCATGAGAGCAGATTCTTTTTATACTAGTTTTGTATTTTAACGCCCAGGAATCCGCCAGTGGTCATTTGTTTAACGGAATATTTATTAATAGTTAATTGTATTCGATTAGGATTTTACACGCGAGTATGAATATCACTCTGTTTGGACTAATAATATGCTCAAAGCGCAGAATTTCAATTTACGTAGTGTTAATTCTATGCCCAGAAAAATAATATTGTAGATCTTGTACACCATTATTTTGCTGTGATTGTATTATGTAGAGAAAGTCATTTCCTGCCCACATCAGATTTAATAGTTTTGAAAACAGCTTCCTCTTTTATAACAGTTATATGAAAATTTTATTATTTATGACAGTTCTATAAAAATATTTTATTTACAACAAATGATTGATTGATGTCTCAAATTGGGTCCATTTACTTTACTGAGGTCTAAAAAATATTGAGTTTTGATTTTTCCAACGTTCACTTCGATTTTAAATTTGAAAAAGAAGAATGTAGGGCCCACTTCAACTATAAGTGAAAAAAAATATTCCCTCAATAGTTCAAAGACTAGCTAAGCGGAGATCTGGGGTTTGAATCCACCGACATTATATATTTATAGTCTGCTTAGTTCAGGATGTAAAAATATCTCGAATAAAGTGCTATCATATCAAAATCTATCTTCTTGTTAAGCATATTGAACCACCAGAAGAAAAATATATGATACTTTTTAGATTAACGCAACCTGGAATTTATCATAAAAGCCAAAATATCGCCAAGTTAAATTTTCTAATCTGCTCCAAAGCATTCTAACTAGAGACAGCGCCTTCCCGCAAAATTCAACTCTTCCAGTAGCAAATTGTCTGATCTCAAAGTATTTTTTTTTTCTGCGTCTCCTCACGTAATCTTCATTCCTTTATTTTCTTTCTTCTCTTTCCCCTTTACTCGTGTTTTTTCTTCTTAGTCCTCTATCATAAACACCCCGACACGATTTTTCTCTGTAAATCAAGATCGTAATTCATTTTTAATTGCACGCGATACGTATTGCAGTTGCTCCCCTTAAGGCATGTCCGCGTTTGAATATAACTTTTCTGCTTTTTTTATTCATAAGAAAAAGGAGAGCAAATGATAGAGCGACGGTTAAAGAAGAATAGACGTGCCAGCTCCGAGGCATGGGCAGGAAAAATGGTTAAACATTTTTTTGAATTTGAAAGGTCAACTCTGAGAAAGTTGTGACAACAGACAAAGCCAAAGATGTCGATATAACTCATGTTATAAAATCCTTTCTTTAACATGAAGTGAATTAGAGCTTTTCAAGCTCGTAAACGTCAGTATGTTTCACAGAGTTCAACATAAACTGTTATAAGATTGTCTGCACACACACACGCACGCACGTTTGGAAAATATGAGATTATTCCACGAGATTCTTCTCATTTAAAACATCATGCAAATGATGGAAATGTATAAATAAAAATTTCAACTTCAATGGCACTGCGCCACCACCTTCTGGTCTTTACTGTCTTCGAACAGAACTATTTTTCAAATTTATGCTTTTTTTGTGCTGAAATATATCAATTTGATTAAACTAATTTATTTTTATCATCAGTGGTGGAACTTCGCGCGAATTCTGGGCTCCTTAATTTCCTAAATAATATACTATAATTAATCTCTCGGGTATCTTTATAAGCTCCTCTCTACACCGCATTGCGGGGTTTCGCGGTATAGTATTTCCGCCATGCAATTCGCATGCAATTCGTTATATATTGAAATCGAAATACAATATATAACGAATAATATATAAAAAAATTTGATGTGGGCCGCACATAACTTTCCTTATATGATGCAATTAATTTACTTCAGAAAACAAATGATGTATAATATCCACGGTACAATGTTTTCAACGTTGAATTGCACATTTGGCGCTTTTCTGGTTGACAACGTGTAAAACTATTTCGAAGTACAAAATTAACTTATATTTCGCGCAACTCTAAATTAACAATTATCAATATTGATAGCATTCGCAATAAACTATATTTTAATAATTAATCCGTTAATTTAGCGTCATTTTTGCGAAGTTGATTATATTTTGTTAAATATGTCGCCAAGTTTCAAATTTATCGCTAAGCATTACACACAGACGAAGAAAAGAGCTGTACCTATATATAAATGACTATTGGCGAATTGTTTGTCGTAAAAATACAAAACGATTATACAGGTACCGTCTCGCGCCAACGGCCCTACCGTGCAGAAAACACCGGTTCTCGTTAGATCACCGAAGTCAAGCAGCATCGGGCGCGGTTAGTACTTGGGTGGGTGACCACCTGGGAATACCGCGTGCTGTTGGCACATTTCGGGCGCGGTAACCCGGTGGTTTGCGCGCTGGATTTGCAAGCAGCCACAACTGCCGCCGTGTTCATGCGGAGTACGATCACGTTAAACATGTGGGTCCGTAAGTCCTTCGGAGAGGTTGGTGGTAGGGGAAGGAGGGTACGGTCCCTGTGGATGCCTCCCCCACTGGGTTCCGGTCTACATTGGGTGGCACTTCCCGGCCGTCCAAACGGTTACCTTACACCTTTCTGGTAGGTCGGACGGTCTGGGTCTCAACAACAACAACAGGTACCGTCTCTCGGTTACTCAATCGTCTGCTCATACCTTAGGGTGAGTCAAGTGGCCTGGGTTTTTCAACAGGTATCGTCTCTCATGAATGGAACGAACTAGATCCACAAAAATGATGTTAGCAAATTTGTCGCACAATATTTTATAAAAAGTGAACATATTGCAAGGTAGTTGATACTTTTTATGATTATATGTAATATTTTTTATAAATTTATTAGAAAAAAGTGCAATATCTCGATAATGGTTTACACTAGATATAAGATATCGAATTTTGTAAATAGTCCATTTCTAAAATGTACAATTTTGTGAAGAGTCCGTTTCTAAGATGTAGCATTTTGTGATGAGTCGAGAAGCGATCCGGACCAGCACAGATTACTCTTAAACAAAACCCTGATTATACATTTATTTTTCTCCAGACACTATTAACTGTATGCTCAAATTCGTCTTTCGCAAAGTTTAATAGAAGCATATTCTTTAAGAATGCTTAACCTGGACGAAATGCATATACGTGATACATAAAAGGCAATATGTATCATCTTGAAACTTTCTGAAAACGTCACAAAATTTAGTTACGAACACTATAGAGCCAGTTCTAAATAATGACAAAGTCAATTAAAAAAAAAATGAAATGATCCTTCACCTGTTCCCAGTAAATGACAAATAAAAAGGGAAAAATTACCCTTTCGCTAACCAGGACAAGAAAAAAAAAATTACAGCAGGAAAAACTTCTGCCGCAGGACGCATACACCTGTTTCATACGTTTTTTACTAAACCACAATCGTAGATTTGCGGGATATTTAACAAATCCCAAGAGTAGGGACCACGGGTACCATCGATCAAACCTATCTATGAACCCGATCCCCAAAATCAACCTCTTTTTCAGGGAATGATCAATGGCGACAGATCGGCGGTTTCATTTGTTACAAAAGAAAAATTTGGGGTAAAAAATGATTTGACAGAAGTCGTTTTCCCATTGCAACTGTGTTAATTCTGTAAAACCGTTAAACCCTAGGGGAGCTAGCGCGGTTATTCATAACTAATAATAGATCCCACTTACCCCTGCTGTATGAAGATATCATGTGAATTTTTGTATGCTGAGAGAGATCATTGAGGGTTTGAAGTGGATTCGAGGATTAGGGAAATGATAGCTTAATCCAATTGTGTTTAGAAGTGGTAGGTATTAGAATATAAAGAATTGTTAACAATAAATATTTCACTTGCGGCAAAAATTCTGAAGATGCAGCAAAAAATATTGTTTTGTTCAACACTGTCAGTAGATCGCACTTATAACGAGTCCGCATTTAGCAGGATTTTAGATTTAAAGAGGTGATAATGAGATAATTGGTATAATGTTATTTCAAGCCTGATTTGCTTGATTTTAAAGAGCAAAAGTTTATAATTTCTAGGATTTAAGAGACTCCAGCCTTAACAGCTCAAAAATTACTGTTTGTAGTGGAATATTCAAAATTTCATGGACCTGCCATTATTTCTTCAAATGATATAAAATTTTTAGGGTGCATTGTCTTATTTCTTTATTTATTACTACAAAAAAACCCACATTTAATAGAAGCTTTTAGTAGGATTTCGGATTTAACGAGGTGATTGGTATTGTTGAGGATTTATACGAGATAATTGGTTCAATGTTATTTCAAGCCTGATTTGCTTGTTTTAAAGAGGAAAGGTCTATAGTTTCCCGGATTTAAGGGACGAAATCAACCTTACCAGTTCAAACATTCTTGTTTGTACCGGAATATTCAAAATTTTATGAACTTGCCATTATTTCTTCAAATGATATAAAAAGTTTTAGGGTGCACTATCTTTTTAATACTTTCCAACATAGTTGAAAAGTGTTTATGACTTTGTTCATTCTGTCTGTCTGTCCGTTCGCATGATAACTGCCGTAAAAATGACTTTATCAAAATGAAATCTTAGTACGTTGTTGAGACAGTCTGCAGGACATATATGGGAATGTAAATTAATAATATCACCCAATTAGTTTTGGATTTAACCCGGGTTGAAAAAGTGAAATATACATTGAACCCTATGGGACATAATTTTTCAAACACTTTTTAAGCAAAGTTAAAATTCACAAATTGCTTCGAATATTTTAGGAAATATTCAAATTATCTCATAAAATATATAAAAAAAAATTTCAACAAAACATGTTCGGTATTTTTTTTAAATAAAAATAAAAATAATAATTATATCCATATTATATGACGATATCACGTGGTCCACTTCAAAATAAAATATGGCGTCCATATTTTTTCCCAGTATAAAAATCGTGATTTTTAAAGTTATTTTATATTTATATTTAGTGCTGCATTCGTCCTAAAACTGCTTTATTTTTGCATATTTTCTGTGCATTTATATTTTGCACCAACGCAATTACAATATTTTTTAGCTTAAGTGATCATCAAACTTTGATTATTTCTACAACGAAACCTAAATTTAATGGATGCAGAATGTAAACAAGTGATTGTAAGATGAGTTGTATCAGAATTGCTGATTTTTTTTTCATGCAAAATTATTTAGCTCTGGAGTCTGGAATAAAAGTGATACGAATGCTTGACATAGAGAGCCAGATGATTTATATTTCGATGACGTCATTTGAATAAAGTTTTAGGTTTAAGCTTCCAAGTAAAATAAATTATTGTAGTACTGTGATAATTTAAAATCAACGCTGAATGTATCGCATTTTAGAGATGTTTAAATGAAATTGCATTTCAGTTGGAAAGTGTTTCATAATCAATGCTTTATGTATGGATCTTTCTTGCTTTATTTATTTATTACTACAAAAACACACATTTAATAGAAGCTTGGTTGAATATTTTTTCGTTCCCTTTTTTCCTTTTTAACGGGGGGGGGGGGGGGGGGTGCAATATATAATTTTGACAAAGATTTGATTATTTACTCTATCTTTCCGTACAGCACTTTAAAAAAAAGCAGCACAAAGTTATGCATCAACTTTCTGATGCGGCTAAATTTTATTCCAAAAGCGAATGATAAGTGAAAGAGGTGTCATTAAAAGTTAACGAATTCAGTGTAGCGATTTTATGACTTAATTTTCTACACATGAAAAAGTTTTAGTTTTACTTGAGTCGTTTGCAGATTCATGTCAACACGCTTTTTGCGCATTAAAAAAAGAATGGGAAACAAGTTTTGTTTTATGACTTTTCCTCGAAACATTTACATTTACTAATTTAAGAAGATCTAAAAAACTATAACAAGAATGTCAACAAAACTCGACATATTTTCCAAGAGGAAGGATAGAATTATTTGATGAATAGGATTAGAAGACCTTTAATATATTTTTTAAGCGAAATTAAATGTTTTTGAAAATTTATTTGCCTTATTATGCTGTTGTACAGAGAAAATACACCAGGAATCAAGCTGTTTTTAAGGAAGCAGAAATTCAGCTGTCCGGTAGAAAACAGAAATCCAGTAGGACTCAAGGTTTCCTTGTTACACACAGGGTTCCTAGAACATGTTAGGTCCTATCTATACTAAAGTGAGTATGCTCCATCACAAAAAGGATTGCAGCTCCCTCAGCGGAGAACTGAAGAACTTAGGAACACGAACTCGGCAATGGAACAATAAAATGTTAATTACAAAATTCTAGAGCAGTCTAATTTGTGGGAAACAACATTAAATTGGTCATAGAAAACACTAGTTTAACACAAATTGATAATAGGCTATTTACTGTCATATTCAGGACGATACAATAAATAACGTTTATATGTATACATGAATCTAGTGAACATGTTATAGGTCTATCTATGACAAAGATTTGATTTCTGATAATGATTCTGATACAGATTTGACTATTTACGCTATCTTTCCGAGGGTATGTTCAAAATGCCCTCCGTCAGCGGCAATACACATTTGCAGTTGAGAAACAACATTATTTCGTATTGTGAGAAGCATTGCAGGTGTCACCGTGTTACAGCATCTAGCAATCGATGAAGTACGGTAAGTATTTATTACCTTACATATACATGTTGTGTGCGCTCCCAGTACCGATTCCTACTCTTTAAATAATGCTAACTATTAGATAACTTTGCGCTTGTCATTTTTCTTCCATTTCGCTTTGTTCCCGAGTTTTTGTTCCTAATTTCTTTAATTCTCCATTAAGAGCGGCTGCCGTCACTTTTATTCATTCGATGTGATATAATTCCCTTATAGATATATCTTATATATACACTGATGGACCTTTTATTCTGAAATTATTTGGCTGCTTTAGGCCTTTCCTTGGAATCCTACAGAAAGTTTTCTGCTTCCGACAGAATTCTGCGTAAATCCTTTTCCAGTGTACTTTCTCTATACAATAGCACAAGAAGAAAGATGCCAAAAAACTTTTAAAAACATTTTCCTTTGCTTAAAAATTTTTAAAGGTCTAAAAACAATCTGAGGTAGGCAGTATATGACTTTCTCTACATAATGCAATGAATTTACTTCATTCCCAGCAAATAAAAGTTGTTAAAATTCACGGCACAATGTTTTTAACATTGAATTGCATATTTGTGCGTTTTTCTAAATGACAACATGTAAAATTATTTTGAAGTACCCAATTAACTTATATCTTGCTCAAATATAACTTGACCATTATCAATGTTGATAGCATTCACAATAAGCAATATTAGTCCATATATTAAAAGATTTTACTAATTAATTCATCAATTTAGTGTCATTTATGAAAATGGAGATAATTTTGTCAACTATGTAGCATTAAAAAAGTCGCCAAGTTGATGAAAGTTCGCCAAATTTTTCGCCAAGAGTTATTGATAGACGGAGAGAAGTGCTTCCATCTATATATATAAAGAAGAAAAGTATGTATGTATGTATGTATGATCCAACATCACCTGGAGAACGGCTGAACCGAATTTGATGAAATTTAGTGGGTAGTCTTGAAATAACTTCACTTAAAATTTAGTTCATGTTTCGAGTTTCTAAGACCAGGGGTTGTCGCGATATTAATGAAAAACTAAACTTTCGTTTGTCTCATCATCACGGGAAAACAGCTGCACCAAATTTAATGAAATTTTGTGAGTGGCTTTAAAATAGTCCTCCATAAATTTAGTCCAAGTTTCGAGTTTCTAAGACCAGGGGTTATCGAGATATTAATGGAAAAAGAAACTAAAGAAGAAAAACTAATAGAAACTAAAGAAAAAGAAACAAAAGAAGAAAAGTATGTATGTATGATTCAATGGATCTAATTGGCCAAAGAGTGGCCAATCAGATACATTTTTTTCTTACATAATGCAATGCATTTACTTCTTTCACAGTGAAAAAGCAATGTATAAGATTCGCGGCCCTATATGTTCCGGTGTAATTTTTATCAAACTTTTGCATCGTAAATCCCGAGCAACGCCGGGTAATTGTGGCTAGTTACATATAAATAAATGACTATTAACGAATTGTTGGATGTCAATATACAAAACTATTACACAAAGTATATTTTGTTCGAGAATGATGCTAACAAATTCATCGCATAATATTGCATATGAAAAATGAACATATTTCACGATAGTTAATACTTTTTTTTAATTTTATATAACTTTTTTGACAAATTTATTTAAAAAAGTGTATGCTAGCGTTGTAAAGTCTGTGTCATTCATTTTCTAATGAACAATTGAATGAGAAACGATTATTTATGTAACATTGTTAAAAGTCATTATTTTTAATGACTTTTTTTAATTTCATTCGAAAATTTGGAGGGTCTTCCGAACATTCGATTACGGTTAAATCAATAGAGTTCCAGTATTTATCGATTCTAATAATCATACCAAATTACGTTCGAAATATTTTATCCGTTTGTGTACTCTCTCTCTCTCTCTCTCTCTCACACACACACACACACACACACACACACACACACACACACACACACACACACACACACACACGTCACACATGCAACACACAGACATCGCCTCACAAACGCTCGATTCGAGTTCAAGGATATGCTTGAAACGTGCTCTTTCGTTAAAAACTCGAATTCTAATTTTAGACCCGCCACAATATTTTTCGTATACATTATACTGTGTATGTAGGGAAAGTAATAATGCCATCTTTCGGCGAGGAGAATGTGCTGAGTTTTGTTGACACTCTTATTATAGTTTTAAAAATCTTTTTAAATTAGTAAATGTAAATGTTTCGAGGGAAAGTCATAAACCAAAATTTCTTACCTATACTTTCTTTAAAGCGCGAAAAGTACATAGATATGAGTTTGCAAACTTCTGAAGAAAAACCAAAACTTTTAATATGTAGAAAATTAAGTCATAAAATTGCTACGCTGACTTAGTTAACTTTAACAAGTAAACTTTCGTCCATCAATGGTTGCAGCGTTACGATTTGATTGGATTGCACTTTTTTGACTGTAGTGTTCTTTTCATGTACTTTAGGACTAACTTAATTGGAACCTAAAGTTCAAAATAAATTCTGAACATTATAGGGGGGGACGTATGCATATAAGCAGAACTGTCCACCTACACACGGAATTTAAGCCCGGTTCTTATTAAACTGAAAATCAGATAGTAAACCGAGCTCGCAAAAAGTTCCCTATGAGTAAAAATGCTTGTGTTTATGACTTTAAAACCTATTTTGTTAAGCGTTTTCTCAGCTTGGAAATGATAGCGTTTCCTAAAAGAAAACTACTATTCGGAAAACATTCCCATTCTAGATACAGCATCTGTGTGGCAGCAAAAAAAAAAAAAAAAAAAAAAAAAAAAAAAAAAAAAAACTTGCTATAAACCTCAATGGAAGTGTCTTCCAAATGCTTTGGGAACGTTCCTTGCAGGTGGATTCCGTAATTTTAAAAACGTCTGTCCTAATGAGTTTATACAGCAGAAAAAAATGATATGTTGCTAGGCAACGGAATTATACCCAATGAGTTTATACAGCAGACGATTTTTATTAAATCTTTTCCGATTTGAATAATTAAAAAAATTATATAACAATAAATTTTATCAGAATTACATTTTTGACTGGATTATATCAATTACGGACTTCGAATTTAAATATTTCGGGAATTATTGATATTTCCAATTTTTTAAGTGATCTGTTTTATTTTGGCATTGATTTTTCAAACTCATTGAGTTTAGCTAATTATTGAAACAGAATAAAAATGGTATATCGGAACATCTTCCAATACCATTTTAGCGCTTTCATTTCGGCATATGCTGATTCAATTTCATAACGCTTACATTTTGGCATATATTGATCCAACTTTAATTTTTATAAATTTGTTTACAAATGGGATCTGTTCAAATGGGACTTGTTTACAAATGGATGTCTGTTCTTCAGATTTGCCTGTGACGATAATTTTGTATAGCGAGAAGCAGAGATCCTTATATGTACTTTTCTTTAGAACTAAACTAAATATTTTGATAGAATGTTTTGAATAACAATGCCATTTAAAATACTATAGGAATTTGCACATAATTGTGAATTAAGTTTTTTTATATTATATATTCCATACGAAGAACGAGTATGTTGCTAGACTATTATGAAAACAAAATAGTCTACCAAATTTTATTAAATGTCTTTTTTTTAACACTTTACAACAAAGTTGAAAAGTGTTTATGACTTTGTTCATTCTGTCTGTCTGTCTGTCCGTTAGCACGATAACTGCCGTAAAAATGACTTAATCAAAATGAAATTTTAGTATGTTATTCAGACGGTCTATAGGACCTATGGGAATATAAATGAATAATATCACCCAATTAGTTTTGGATTGAACCCGGGTTGAAAAAATGGAATACATTGAGCCCTATGGGACCTAATTTTTCAAGCGGATTTAAAATTCGCAAATTGCTTTGAAAATTTTAGGCAATATTCAAATTGTTCCATAAAATATATAAAAAAAAATTCAGCGAAATATATTCAGTAGTTTTTTAAATAAAAATTAAAATAATAATAACACCTCTTATATGAAGCGATCACGTGTCCATGATATGAAACGATCACATGACCCACTTCAAAATGATATATGGCATCCATCTTGTCTCAAAATCGTGATTTTTAAAGTTCTTTTTAATTCATATTGAGTGTTGTATCCGTCCTAAAACTACTTTATTTTTGCCTAAATTCTGTGCATCTACATACTTT
This sequence comes from Amaurobius ferox, assembly GCA_951213105.1. Taxonomy (NCBI): domain Eukaryota; kingdom Metazoa; phylum Arthropoda; class Arachnida; order Araneae; family Amaurobiidae; genus Amaurobius; species Amaurobius ferox. The sequence continues at coordinate 72,718,957 of OX578142.1, read as the reverse complement.
AACAACGCAATTACAATATATTTGAGTTTGAATGCTCATCCAAATTTCATTATTTCTACAACGAAGCCTATTTTTCACCTATGTAAAATGTAAACAGCAAAATATGTAGAATGAGTTGTATTAGAATCGCTGTAATTCTTTAGCATAAAATCATTTACTCCATGGAGTCTGCATGGCTGATATGAATGAAATATTCATTGATTTTAGAAAGAGAAGGACGATAATTTTCGATGAAGTTTTACGCATAGAGTTTTACTTACTTGTAGCTCCATGGTCTTAATTTTTATATAATATAAATTATTATAGTATTGTGATGAATGACATGAATGGGGGAATTATTTATGAATGTAATGTTGCTTTTATAGAGAGAGCCAGGCGTGTTATTTTTTTATGACGTCATTTGAATGAATTTCAGTTGTTTTCGATAAAGTTTTCAAATATAATAAATTATCGTAGTATTATGATAATTCTAAAATTATTACCGAGGAATGTATCACATTTTAGAGATGTTTAAACCAGGCAATTTATATTTTAATGCCGTCATTTGAATGAAGTTAATTTTTTTTTTATGAAGGTTTAAGGTTTCAAATATAATAAATTAATGTAGTATTGTGATAAGTTTTAAAATATTACCGAGGAATGTATTGCATTTTAGACATGTTTAAATAAAATTACATTGAAGTTGGAAAGTGTTTCATAATCAATGCTTTAAGCATCATTGATCTTTCTTGTTTCTTTTTTGTAGCAATAGATAAAGTAAGACTTAAAAATTTGATAAATGAAAAAATTATAACACGTCCATAAAATGTTGAACATTCCACGACAAACAGCGATTTTTGATCCTCCCCTTTAAATTGACTTCAATTTTTGAATGATAACTGATTTTCAACATCTGTGATATTAAAATAAAAGTGCAACTTTCTCTAAATGTTCATTATAATAACAAAAATGGAATACGTCTGCCTGCCCCAATTTTGAAAGGCATCCGGGTAAACTGATGTGATGAATTGACGTCCCCATCCAGGCTTTCAATTTTGTTCGAAAGCATTCCAGATTGAAGCCGCGTCTCATTTAAACCGTCCAGACAATCAGGGAAGATGCGATTTTATCTCAATGATCGGCAATTTCCCCCTCAAAGAGCAACTGCATTCCTTACCTTTTGCAATTCCGATCAGAGCCTTCCCCCTACAGTAGCGGGAGAACAGGTGCATCAGGAGAATTAATTGTGGCTGGGAGATCGTGGGAGAACATCCCAGTCAGGTTCGAAGGATGGCAGAAATAAAAAAACACAAGTAGAGAGAGCCCCAAAAGACGCCATTAGGTGAGCAAATGTAATTAAAGCGCTATGACCGGTTTCGGGTAAGATGCACAACGGCAACCGGCAGCAAGTAAGGTGGACAAGGGGGTCAGGTGGGGCTCCCACATTTGGCGTGGTTAGCCATGTGATTAGTTGATGCGGACAGACGGGGTTTTTATTTTTTATTCATTCACCACTGAAAGAAGAAGCAGAGGCTAAGATGGCCTATGGTGCAGCAGCATGGTGGCAGGTGTTTAGAGGCGGCAAATGTAAAATATGAATTATTTTGAATCGTGGTTTTACAATGTCAAGGCGTCATACTAGGGCTGTTTCCAGAACCTTGACATCATTGTATCGTCCTAACCTGTAGGATTGATTTGTTCGGGCGCCATTGTAAAGAACTCTGTAAGCGGCATGATGCTTTCGAGAATGATGAGATATATAAGGTCAACCTCTGACAGAATCACAGCAGAGAAAATTGAGATTTAGGGCAAAATTTAAGAAATGATACACCTCTATATTAATCGCTATAAAGAAACTTTATTTTTTTTCTTCTTTTGTAAGAATATAAGACTTCAGATGGCTTTGAAATGGATTTGATTTTTGAAATGGTCGATTTCTCACATGTGGGAGATAACTAAATTAATGGAATTTTAAAATTCAAATATAATGTACCCCTAATTATATCCAGTATAATCCATGCTGAACAAAATAATTTAGGGGTCCCGATCCAACAATATTTTGGAATCCTTTTGTTTAGAGGAGTGATTCTCAACCAGGGTTCCACAATGCTTTTGGTATTGAATTAATACCAAAAGTAAATAAAAATAAGGCGCTTTTGGTAACTTATGAGTCCAAACAGGATGATTTATTCACACTCACGGATAAAATCTTTATCAAAATGCAATTGACATTGAATTAATACCTGTGAAATGAATAACTATTGACGAATTCTTGGGTGTCAAAATACAAAGCTATTATAAAAAGTAATTTCGCTCGTGAATGAGACAAACTGGATCCCCCAAAATTATGTAGCAGATTGATTACATAACACTGCAAAAGAAAATGAACCTATTGGATGACATCTACTACTTTTTAATTTTATGTAATTTTTGTGCAAAAATTGTTTGAAAAAGGTGCAATTTTAGATCGTTTTCGAAAGTTCGTGTCATTCGTTTCCTAATAAAAAAATATGTAAGTAATGATTTATTTATTTATCATTATTACAGATCCTGATTTTTAAGGATTTTTTCAAAAATTCAGTCGAAATTGGGAAGGGAAGGGGGTCTTCTGAACAGTCGATTGCGTTTAAAATCAGTAGGGTTTCAGTATTCACTGATTGTAATAATCGTACAAAATTTCATTCAAAATGCTTCGTTCGTGAGATATCGCACTCACGGACAGACACACTAGCATACGCACACATACACTGATATGCACACATGCACACAAAATAAATAATTATTTTTTTTAATAAATAGCCTAGCACAATATTCCTTGTAAACTCGCAATCATATATGGAATAAAAAGCTGTAATTAGGTAAAATATACACTTTGTTATAGAAAAGTTACGTACTTTACTTATTAGTATCAAAGTTACGTACTTATTAGTAAAAATATTTCCGATTTTACAAATTTTATGTGCTTCTTTGAATAACAGCAGACATATAAACATTATGTGACAAAGATTGTTTCAAGGGTGTTCTTCATCAGGCCATATACACTGTTTCTGACCTGATGAGGAGGATTCATAACGTCCTTGAAACAGTTGTAGTGACCTAATTTTGGCATGTCTGCTTCTATCCAGGAAGTAAAAAGAATTTCTATTCTAAGAAGCAGCAGTTTTATTTGTAATTTTCTCGTTTTTAGCTTATTATAATAAAAATATTCGCAAATATTTTTACTTCCCCTACATACATAGTGTAATGTATAGGGGACGTATTGTGACGGGATCGAAAATTCAACACGTTTTAAGCATCCCTGAACCGAAAAAATCGAACGTTTTTGAGGTGATTTCTGTGTTTTCGCGTATGTGTATGTGCATGTTAGAGTGTGTGTGTGCATGTTAGAGTGTGTGTCTGGACGTAATATCTTACAAGCGAATAAAGTGTTTCAAAAACAATTTGGTATGATTATTACAAACAGTAAACACTGGAACCCTATTGATTTTAAACGCGGTCGACTGTTCAGAAGATCCCCAATTTTCGAATGAATTTTCTAAAAACATCAGTAAAAAAATCAAGACTTTTATTAATATTAGAAAAATAATTATTTCTGACGTAATTTTTCATTAGAAAGCGAATGACACCAATTTTAGAATGTTAGCACGAACTGGTTCTGAGATACAGCACGTTTCTGTATAAATTTATTGAAGTTTAAAATTAAAATAAGTAGCAAGTATACTTAAATAGGTTGACCTTAGTGATAAATTTGGCGAAATATCGCCAACTTGTTTACTTCTATTAAATGTCGCCAAATTGGTGACAAATGACGTTTAATTACGAAAATGACGACAAAACTGATTAATATTCAATATTTTCCAATGATTAAAATAAATTAATATACGGACTGTATTGCTTAGCCGATGCTAGTCCTATTTCTAATTTTCGATTTGCGCGAATATAAGCTAATTTGGTACTTCGGAATTGTTTTATACATTGTCATAAAGAAAAGTGTAAATATTAATGTACAAGTCAATATAAAAAACTTGTATATCTTGTATACCATTATTTCGCAGTGAAAGAATCAAAGTCATAAAAAAGACGATACATCAATATATGTGCGAAAATTTTGTTCGAATTTTCCAGATATTCGAAAAAAGGGGATTCGGATAAGGCTTTACTGTATAGTGCAAATACTAGTATGTTTCAGTTAGGAAGCGAATATATTCAATCTCACAAAAACACTAATGCAAGTAAGAGCTCCCCACCAAGTGCCAAAAAAGTTACGAAATCTCAAAATGGTTTGCGTCAAACTTAGTACACCATTAAATAAAATTTTCTGTGATACTAGCGGTATACCCGTTCTTCGTACAGAATATATAATATAAAGAAACTTAAAATTCACAATCATGTGCAAATTCCTATAGTATTCTAAATGATATTGTTATTCAAAAAATTCTATTAAAATATTTGAAATGATGTTTCTAAAAATAAGTTTAAGAATCTCTGTTCTCGACATACAAAATTATCTTCACAGGCAGATATCAAAACATCCTGGTCCCGTTTGTAAACAAATTTATAAAAAAATATGAAATTGAATCAATATGACAAAACAAGAAAGATCAATCATGCTTAAAGCATTGATTATGAAACACTTTCCAACTTCAATGCAATTTTACTTAAACATGTCTAAAATGCAATACATTTCTCGGTAATATTTTAAAACTTATCACAATACTACATTAATTTATTATATTTGAAAACTTAAACCTTCATCGAAAAAAATGAAATTCATTCAAATGACGACATTGAAATATAAATTGCCTGGTTTAAACATCTCTAAAATGTGATACATTCCTCGGTAATAATTTTAGAATTATCATAATACTACGATAATTTATTGTATTTGAAAACTTCGTCGAAAACAACTGAAATTCATTCAAATGACGTCATAGAAAAAATAACACGCCTGGCTCTGTCTATAAAAGCAGCATTTCATTCATAAATAATTTTCCATTCATGTCATTCATCACAATACTATAATAATTTATTTTATTTAAAAATTAAGACCATGGAGCTACAAGTAATTAAACTCTATGCGTAAAACTTCATCGAAAAAAATCGTCCTTCTCTTTGTAAAATCAATGAATATTTCATTCACATCAGCTATGCACACTCCATGAATTAAATGATTTTGTGTTAAAGAAATACAGCAATTCTAATACAACTCATTCTACATATTTTGCTGTTTACATTTTACATAGGCTTCGTTGTAGAAATAATCAAATTTGGATGAGCATTCAAACTCAAATATATTGTAATTGCGTTGTTTCAGTATGTAGATGCACAGAATTTAAGGGAAAAATAAAGTGGTTTTAGGAAGGATACAACACTCAATATGAATTAAAAAGAACTTTAAAAATCACGATTTTGAGACAAGATGGATGCCATATATCATTTTGAAGTGGGTCACGTGATCGCTTCATATAGGAGGTGTTATTATTATTTTAATTTTTATTTAAAAAACTACTGAGTATATTTCGCTGAATTTTTTTTTATATATTTTATAGAACAATTTGAATATTACTTAAAATTTTCGAAGCAATTTGTGAATTTTAAATCCGCTTAAAAAATGTTTGAAGAATGAGGTCCCATAGGGCTCAATGTATTTCACTTTTTCAACCCGGGTTCAATCCAAAACTAATTGGGTGATATTATTCATTTATATTCCCATAGGTCCTACAGACCGTCTGAACAACATACTAAAATTTCATTTTGATTAAGTCATTTTTACGGCAGTTATCGTGCTAACGGACAGACAGACAGAATGAACAAAGTCATAAACACTTTTCAACTTTGTTGTAAAGTGTTAATAAAAGCGCTGAAATTGTATGGGAAGATATACATATATACTCATACTACTTATATTCTAGTAGATTAGACGATATACCCGTGTATTAGTAGAAGATTACCCGTACTACAATATATGAGTTTCAAAAATGTTTGGCAAAATAAAACAGACGAGGTAATAAATAGAAAATATCAATAATCTAAGTAAACTTTAAACCTAAAGGCCGTAATTAACATAATCCACTCAAAAATGCAATTATGATCAAATTTATTCAATATACATTCCTTTATTATTTTATTAAAAGAAATGTATATACAAAATTTTATCGGAATTGCATTTTTAGATCACAGGAATTATTAATATTTATCTGCATTTTTTTGCAAAGATTATTCAAATTCACATATTGTGTTTAGCTAATAAACTCATATATTGAGTTTAGCTAATAAGCGCATATATTGTGTTTAGCTAATAAAGTGTTTGTCAATTGTTGAAACAGCATAGAAATAACACAGATATATCTTTTAATACAATTTTAGTGCTTTTAGTTTGGCATATATTAATTCAATTTCACATTTTTTGTAATTTTTTTTCAGGACGTTTAATTCTTCAGATCTGCCTGTGAAGACAATTTGGCATAGCGGGAACAGAGATTTTTATACTTCTTTTTAGGAGAATTAAATTAAATATATTAATAGAATATTTTGAGTAACAATGTCATTTAGAATACTGCAGGAATGTGCATATAATTGTGAATTTTAAGTTTTTTAATATTATATATTCCGTACGAAGAACGGGTATACCACTAGTAACAATTTATGAAAAAACTCGGATAATCCCATGATGCGGATGAAACCCGGGTAATTAGGGTAATTCTATGTTAGTTTGAATAAATTTGGCCCACGAAGATAATAACTAATATGAAATCAATTTTTATTCGGATATTTATATAGAAAGAATGGTAGAATATATATACGTCCGAAATAGGCTTCATATTATCAATTATCGTCATTCGTCATACTTTATTTTATCATGGAATTATTCAAGCTTACTCTATCTATGCTATCTATGTAATAATTTTATAATGTACAATGTGTCTTTTCAGGCTGTGCAGAAGCCATTCGATAAAGCTGAATTCGCACCCTTATAGTATCGACCTTCGAGCAGCAATTCCTTGGTATTGACCACGGGGGAAAATCTAATGGGACTGGAATTTTAAGCCCCTTCCCCTCCGGGTCCTTCTAGACCAGATGGCAACTGTAGCTAGAAAAAATAATCATGTTATTTAAGGGTTTTATGATATCGATTTGAATTTTTCAAGGTATAGTTAACATATAATTCGCCATTATTTAGCCAATATTTGATTCACTGGTGAATTCCGGATCCTCTAACAAACGAATTTATCAAGTTTATTACCTTAAACTTCATATTTTAAGTTTTCAGTTACTGACCATCTGTTTACTATGAAGGTAAAGGAACTAACTCTCTCTCTACAACATGGTGGGTCATACAATTCCACTCCAACTAATCAATCTATAAACGGAGTTTGCATCAATTATATTGCTTAAAACATGAAGTAGAAGATAATAGAAGTAAGTCTCCATGGTTTAAATATTCATATTCTGAATTTTGAAATTGAAATTACCTCTCAATATTGACTTTCCTATTCTACTGAATCATAGAGGTAAAGGAATAGTCTCATCTCTAACTCTATGAGATACAGTTTTTCTTTAGTTTTTTCAGGCATTAAAATCTCATGACCATGCAATTGCAGTATGTTGTGGCAACGCCTCCAGTCTGACATATAATTACAAAAACAAGAGAGATCAATCATGCTTAAAGCATTGATTATAAAACACTTTCCAACTTCAATGCAATTTTATTTAAACATGTCTAAAATGCAATGCATTCCTCGGTAATATTTTAAAACTTATCACAATACTACATTAATTTATTATATTTGAAAACTTAAACCTTCATCGAAAAAAATGAAATTCATTCAACTGACGGCATTGAAATATAAGTTGCCTGGTTTAAACATCTCTAAAATGTGATACATTCCTCGGTAATAATTTTAGAATTATCATAATACTACGATAATTTATTATATTTGAAAACTTCATCGAAAACAACTGAAATGCATTCAAATGACGTCATAGAAAAAATAACACGCCTGGCTCTCTCTATAAAAGCAGCATTTCATTCATAAATAATTTCCCATTCATGTCATTCATCACAATACTATAACAATTTATTTTATTTAAAAATTAAGACCATGGAGCTACAAGCAATTAAACTCTATGCGTAAAACTTCATCGAAAAAAATCGTCCTTCTCTTTGTAAAATCAATGAATATTTCATTCATATCAGCTATGCAGACTCCATGAACTAAATGATTTTATGTTAAAGAAATACAGCAATGCTAATACAACTCATTCTACATATTTTGCTGTTTACATTTTACATAGGCTTCGTTGTAGAAATAATCAAATTTGGATGAGCATTTAAACTCAAATATATTGTCATTGTGTTGTTTCAGTATGTAGATGCACAGAATTTCAGAAAAATAAAGTGGTTTTAGGACGGATACAACACTCAATATGAATTAAAAAGAACTTTAAAAATCACGATTTTGAGACAAGATGGATGCCATATATCATGGTCACGTGATCGCTTCATATAAGAGGTGTTATTATTATTTTAATTTTTATTTAAAAAACTATTGAATATATTTCGCTGAATTTTTTTTTATATATTTTATGGAACAATTTGAATATTACCTACAATTTTCGAAGCAATTTGTGGATTTTAAATCCGCTTAAAAAATGTTTGAAAAATTAGGTCCCATAGGGCTCAATGCATTTCATTTTTTCAACCCGGGTTCAATCCAAAACTAATTGGGTGATATTATTCATTTATAGTCTCATGGGTCCTACAGACCGTCTGAACAACATACTAAAATTTCATTTTTATTAAGTCATTTTTACGGCAGTTATTGTGCTAACGGACAGACAGACAGACAGAATGAACAAAGTCATAAACACTTTTCAACTTTGTTGTAAAGTGTTAATAACAAAAACAAAGGCCAAATATTCAGAGGCTATTTTTTTCAGATCCAAGGGGTAATTTTAAGAACGGATTTGATATCTGGATTTAGGCTGGTCGAATACACGAGTTTAATGCAATTGGTAGTCTGACGTACTACCACTGCGCATTTATAATAGTAATACGCATATACAGCGGTACTCAAAGTTGGACATGCATGCAGACACTGGAGCAGGTAGATAGCGATTGTTGAGCTTCACTTAAGTTCGTGATGATGGCTATCACTGGTGTATTGCTTAATGACTTCCATGAAGTGACCTACTATCTGAGAACTATATTAAGCAAAACATTTTTAATTTAGTATCACCCAATTTTTGATTTAGCATCACTCAGTTTTTGATTAAGCATCACTCAATTTTTGATTTAGCTTCACTCAATTTTTATTTAGCATTACTCAATTTTTGATTTAGCGTCATTCAATTTTTGATTTTTTTTCCTAGCTAGAAATGACATTTGGCCCACTGGGAAAAATGGAGCTTAGGATGGAAAAAACGGGGTTTTCCGAAAGTTCTTTCTAAACATTCTATATTCCCCATGCGATCCAGAAAACTGAATCTTTGTAGATATATAATATCAACTCAACTACGGGTCAGAGCCTAACGGAGACGGATTTCCGATTTCCACCCCGAGGGCGGAAAAAATGTTTTTTTTTCACCTAAAAAGTATTTTCGGATCCTGCAAAAGTCCCTGTGACATAGAAATCTGAATATGTGTGTACTTATAGTATCGAGTACAGGACAAAATCTAACGGAGCCATATTTTCGATTTCTAAGATGTTCCTCTGATGAATAACCTCGATCGTCTTCTTTTAATGATAATTTATCTCAAGAAAATTGCTTAGAGCGAATTTAATTTTACTCGGAAAAAATTAAGATGTTCCTTTGATGACTAAATACGATCAATAATAATAATGAATCATTTAAGTACATGGTTTAATTTTGCATCATTTGAGCACAAGAAATCCCAAGATACTTCAGCCCAAATATAATTTTACCCAGAAAAAAATATGTTACTCTTAAGACTAATCCCGATCTTCTTCTTTTTAGAAAATATTAGCATAAATTTTGCACAAGAAAATAATCTAGTTCAAATGTATTTTTACTCTGAAAAAAAAAAAAAAATTAAAATATTTCTGTTATGACTAATCCCGATCACTTTTTTAACAATGTTATACATAATTTGCTCGCAAGAACCGAAGAAAAGAGACCAGTTTCAATTAATTTTACTTGGAAAAAAATTAAGATATTCCTCTGATGACTAATCTCAAATCCGCAGACAGTTTGGCGTCGACTTCCAATCAGTTTGGCGATCAGGGCGTGCGATCATCCTCAGCAGTAGGGGCTGATGTTTCGGAATGAGGTGATTGAACTAGTAGCCATGAATTTTCCCTCCCTGCTGTTGCTATTGCATACTAGTCAAGTAGAAGTGGCTACCATCAACCGAGACTGAGGCAGTCATTCTCGGTAGGTCGAAGGTTAGAGACGTCAGGTAGATGCCACGCATGCGCTTGATAAACGTCTGCAACAGAGAACCCCATTAACAATAGCTGACAAATGTAAATGTTTTCTTAAAACAAAGTTGATTTTCCAGGCAGATGTTGATGTACATTAAGTGGTCGTAGCTGACTGATCATTCTTAGCAGCGATGTTGACTTAGAATATTTTATCCATTATGGCTGTGGATACCACGAAGGTTTAATGATGTTATTAAATAAGAGACGATACACATTTCTAGACTTGTCCTTTCCCACTTAAATTCCTGTAGAAGGTCAGTAGAAAGAACGAAAGGCCTAAATATATATAACGCATTTTTCATTCTTATATGAAACGTAAATATATTACATATAATTAATATACACTCTGTTGCAATATATATATATATATATATATATGCACCCATATGAAATTGAGCTACAGTCTAAACTCGGCATGTATGTATCGTTTGAGGAAATGTGCAAATGATTAGAATTTGGTAGGGGGGGGAACATTTTATGAAGAAATGGCGGCAACAAGAAGATGGTATTTTAGTATGTTCTAAATCCTCCCCTGGCAACCATACAAGCCGATATTTTGTGCAGGATAGAGTCAATTAAGTTGCTTATGTCACTCTGCGGAAGATTCTGGAAAAGATGCGAAAGAGCATAGGCAGAATAATCGGTTGCAAAATATCATCAACGTACAAGCGAGCAGTCAGATTGGCTTGCAGCACAACTAGATGGGTTGGGTTGTGTCACGAGATGGTTTCCCAGACTGTCATACTACGTGTGATTGCCGTGTGCCGCTCGACAACAAATGCGGGATCAGAACAATGGGCAGTCCCCTTCACACACGTATGCGGTAATTATCAGCACTGAGACAGAAGGGATTTGTCGGTAAAGACAACATACCTCCAATCAGGGGCGGCATTTCAGCATTTCATTTGGGGGTGCGAGATTTGTATGTATGAAAATCCACAATAAATTTGTTAACAGGGGATCACAAAATTGAATTGATGTTGAGAAACGAAATTGTTGTTAACATAATTTTTGTACATAATTGTGTTAACATAATTGTTGTTAACATAAAGTTTCTAAATGCAAATGCCTATATTAATTTACCTTTCATTGAAGTTTTAAACGCCGGTTCTTAGAGTCTGGAAGAAGAGAAATTTTTGTTACAATATCATCATAATCCAGTGGTATATCTTGTTCTATAGCTAAAACAGCTAAAGATGAAATTATTTCTGGTCCCATTGTACTGCGAAAATAATTTTTCAGCCTCCTAAGATACGAAAAAGACCTTTCACAACTGTCTGAGGTGATTGGCACAGTCAAAAACAATTTAACTAATAAGGTTATGACAGGAAACACAAAATTTTTAAATTCCGCTCTTTAAAATAATCCAGGCGACTTTTAAAATTGGGATGGTCTATGTTTTCATTTTTCACCATTGAATGAAACAGTCGCAATTCACATAACAATTCCTCTTTCTGGAAGTTATATACTTTGCATATGGTTGAAACATTTTCTTTTTCGACATCTGATTCGGATAATACTGAACTAAGGGCAAATAAAACAGATATATCGTTCTCATTAAATCTTGTCTCAATTTCATTAGATACTGAATCTATAATTTCGTATTGAATATTTATTCTGTGATATGATTTAACATCATCATGGGTTTTTTTTTCACCGCCTCCGATTTAGCTTGAATTTTTTTTTACTCCTTTTCAGTTTTAGTCCAGAATAAGAATTTTTTTCGCAAAGTTCTGTCACAAAACTCCACACTTGATTAGAATATGCATCAGTGCGAAAGGAACTAACACTTTCAATAGTAGCTTTAGCCAAAGCTTGCACAGTCTGAAAATTAAGATCAGATGACTGAAGATGCTTTGAGAGAGTATTGCATTGATCAAAAACACTGAGCAATACAAAGTCAACAAAAATTCGAACGATGTCATGTATGTTAAAAGTGCTTCGACTCTTCCACCATTGAGAGAATCGTTTTCAGATAATTCCTCCAATGTTAAAATCCCCACTTCAAAATTATCAAGTAGTGCTTTTATGGCTTTAACTCTGGAAGACCACCTCGTATCACTTAGTGATTGTTGAGTTGAAGAGCCCCCAGAAAAAGTATTTGTTGATGAGCGTATCTTTTCGAAAATAGCATGTCTTTTATAGGATGTTTCTGTGAAAGAATATAATGCATTGAGCTGCTGAAACGCATTTCTAGCAGAAGGAATGGATGGGCATGCACTAACTACACATGAATTTACACTTGAAATTTTCAAGTGAAAAGGATAACATCACCCCAATCTTTTTAAGTTGAATAGGATTCGTTCCAGTCGGAAGAAAGAAGCTTCACTATGAAGGTCGGCTCTTTTGAAGCTTCATAGCGTGAGAAAAGTGACCAGTGGACAGTCGATAAAAAAGGGAGAAGCCGATAGACGACGAGGAAAAATTTGGGGGCGCGACGGCGCCCCCTATTTGCCGCCCTGTCTCCAATCGGACACTGTCCAGGCTGACCGAGCTAACCCAAGCGGCTTTGGTGTGGACGTGACTCCTCTTCCGATTGCGTGATTCTCTCGAGCAGTTGTCTGTCTGGGGTATTTTGAACCTCTGCGACGGTTACATGTGCCTTCTCTAATCCACTGTTGCCAACATCGAGCAACTACCATATCGCTCCGACCCAAATGGCGGCTGATACGTCTGTTGAATCAACCAGCTTTCCTTAGGCCTATGATGCGGCCTTCCTAAATCCGACAATTGTTCGTAGCGCCGTCGAGTACATCTCAAAGGCATTTTAAAATTTCAAAGCAGAGAATCCAGTTCTAATTGCCAGTGAGTGAGAATACCGGTAGTTTCAAATGTTCTCATGCGCGTTGCATGATCCCTATAACATCATCGGCGCTGACAGTTTGATCATTTGAATAACGCTTAAAACAACATTTGTATGCCGAGTTTCGCAGCTGTAGCTCAATTTTTTATGGGTGCATATATTTTTTGCAACAGAATGTATATTGAAATGCAGAAAAAACCCCTCAAAAGTACCACAGAAAGCAATTATTAAAGGGGTGGGCATAAAGAACACAACATCAAAACACAAATTTAAGAAATAATCAAAGAGCCAGGTCGTTTCAATATCTTTCGTATTACAAAACCTTCTATGATCTACAAAATATTATACAGAAAGTATCACAGAAAAGAAATGAAGGGTGCAGGGGAAAAACAAACAATTCCCAAAACTGAAATTTCGCAGGAGAGAGAAAATAAACCTTGAAACACTTAAAACCAGAAGCTTTTCAATCTTTTCCAGGGGAAACATTTTTTAAACGTTGGCTGATTTAATTCTTATTATTTTCACCTGAAACTAGAATAACATTAGGTTTTAATTTACTTTCGCAATTTTTTCTTTTTTTTTCTGCATTTCAATATACACTCTGTTGCAAAAAACTGAAATTTCGCAGGAAAAAGAAAATAAACCTTGAAACATTTAAAACCAGAAGCTTTTAAATCATTTCCAGGAAAAATATTTTTTAAACGTTCGTAAGAATTAAAATTCTTATTATTTTCAGCTGAAACTAAAATAACATTAGGTTTTTAATTTACTTTCGCAATTATTTAATTTCTCCTGTTTCAGTTGGACTTAGTTGGTTTCTCTTCTGTAATCGGTTTTTGAAACTTTTAATAATTTCTCACTTAATTAGTAGGTTGTTTCCCTTTGAAACTTGCCATTATTTAAATTACCCATGATATCCTAATCTTATTTTCACAAGTTTTGAAAGTTTTGCTGGTTTTTCTCCTGCAAAATTCATCCTCCCTTTCAAAATTCAAATACTGAAGAACAAATGCAAAGAACGAACACTAAAACACGAATTCAAGAAATCATCAAAGCACCCGGTCGTTAAAAAAATCTTAGTATTGTAAACTTTTTGTGGTATAAGTAGTCCCAAAATTACCTCAAGTCCTTACCGAAATAAAAAGTGCCATATTTGACATTTTGTAGCATATATAGTACAACATACACAAAATTATACTCAAATAATGTATAAGCTTCGATTTAGATGATCCATGTTTAATGATGGTTCCTGATTTAATTTTTTCCCCAAGACTAAACATATATGTCTTTAAAAGTCTGAGTGTATAACGAAAATACAGTTCCGAATAATAAATTATTCGTCAGCAAGCCTGGAGAGTTCGTTAAAAACTGAATCAAAAATCGTTGAGAACGTTCATGTAATATTATACATATGATAAAAGCGTTATCAAATAGCAGTCTATAATCATAGTTTCCTTTCAGTAGCAAAATTATTTTACAGTTGCACTGCAAATTTATTTTTCTTCGAAATTTCTTGCATGTTTGAGTTGTTTTATTTCATTTATTTTTCTTTCTCTGCTTTTGCATGCAAATTATAATATATTGCCCAGCATTTAGTGTATTACACCTTTCACTGTCGGTGCTCAAAGAACTAAGATAAAAGTTATGACTTTAATATGCATTTCACACTAAACTTTAGGGAAAATATCGCTTTAGTAAAATTAAAGTGATAAATTTTACCGATCATACTCACTGATATTTTTATATTTGAAAAATATATTTAAAACTCTGTGAATTCAAAATTTAGACCATTAAATAAGATATGCATAACATGTTCTGAAGTGTATAAACAATGAGAATGCTTTTTTTTTTAATTTAGGAGTCGTAGACTGGTCAGTTTTCGTTTCGCAAGTTTGAGTTTCTTTTTCGAAAATCAGCGACTTTCGCATGAACCTAAATTGTAGATTGAATTCCACGTCAAAGAATAGCATAACCAATTTTTTGCATAGATGGGCAAAACATTTTAAAAATAAGATATGCATAACATGTTCTGAAGTGTATAAAAACAATAAAGACTTTTTTTTTTTTTTTGGAATCATAGACTGGTCGTAAGTTTCGGTTTCTTTTTCAAATTTTAACGATTTTCGTACGAATCTAATTTGTAGATTGAATTACTCGTCAAAATTGAATTACTCGGCAAAACCAATTTTTTTTCATAACTGAACAAAACAATATTGAAATAAGATATGAATTATCTGTTCTGAAATGTTTATAAACAATAAAAATGCTTTTATTTGTTTTCAAAATCATAGACTAGTCACAAGTTAGGGTTTCTTTTTTAAATTTCAACGACTTTCACACAAACGTAAATTGTAGATTGATTTACATGTCAAAATACTAAAAAATAACACAACCAATTTTTACGCGGTGGGACGCGGTAGCCCATTGGTTAGCGCGCTGGAGATGCACTCGGTAGGCCCGGGTTCGATTCCAGCCGCTGCCAAAACTGCCGCCGTGTTCACGCGGAGTACGATCATGTTAAACATGTGGGTCCGTAAGTCCTTCCGAGAGGTTGGTGGTAGGGGAAGGAGGGTACGGTCCCTGAGGATGCCTCCCCCACTGGGTTCCGGTCTAAATTGGGTGGCACATCCCGGCCGTCCAAACAGTTACCTTACACCTTTCTGGTAGGTCGGACGGTCTGGGTCTCAACAACAACAACAACCAATTTTTACAGATGTATAAAATATTTTAAAAACAAAATTTGCATACCATGTACAACTGTACATAAACAATAAGAATATATTTTTATTTGAGGTTGAAGTCGTAGACTAGACAGTTTTCGTTTCGTAAGTTTGGGCTTCTTTTTCAAATTTCAGCGACTTTTGCACGAACCTAAATTGTAGATTGAATTACTCGTCAAAATACCAATAAATAGCATAACCATTATTTTTTTATAAATGCATAAAATATTTTAGAAATAAGGTTTGTATAACATGTTCTGAACTGTATATAAACACTACGAATGTTTTTTATTTGGAGTGGTAGATTAGACAGTTCTCGTTTTGCAAGCTTGGGTCTCTTTTTAAAATTTCAGCGATTTTCCCACGAATTTAAATTTGAGATAAAATTAGTCGTCAAAGGACCAATAAACAGCATAAATTATTTTTTCAGGGTGGACGAAACACTTTAGAAATACATACAAGCGTCGATAATATATATAAATATAAATTCAAATGTATATAATATAGTTAAATATTTGTTCATGATTGTGGACATTAGCAGTGAAAGGATTAACGATTATAGTATTCTAAAATTTAACTTCAGTTCTAAAAAGTTGATTTTAACAATTTCCTACTTTAACAAATAAAATTGGTGATCTGTCCTAATTCAGTGAATTTGGGTCCGATAACATTATACGATCCTACTTAATGTTAAAACAAACTATCTAATTGTCTGACATTTATAAAACTGCGATAAGGACAAGCATGTCATTTCTCATTCATTCCAAGGGTAGCTCATCCAACTATAAACAGTTTTCCAAGCAGATTCTCTGCGGTAGCAGCAGTTGGGTGGTCTACATCTTCTTTTACCACTTATTACATTTCCGGTATTTTGCCACCCTTTCCCTCCGTTATCATCTCGAGTTTTTTCCCACACTTCTCCCATGTCATCACCTCATCATCGTCCTACACCCAGTTTATTGCCTAGAAACGCTGTGCAGCATCGTTTTGACGGCGTCAATCAGAGCAGTATACTGGATTCCAAGTGGAGTGCGTGACGAATCCCACCAGTAGGCTCACTAGGTCCGAATCTACGACGGCCAATATTACGCCGAGTAGAATTTTAGAGTTGTAAAAATGTTTCTTACATGGAATAAGAAAATACGATAAAACGGGATGAATATGAGCAGCTCGGGGTGAATATGAAGAATGTTTAAAGGTCCAAGGCTTGATAAATATTCAAAAAATCGATTTTTCGTTTAGTAGATGAAAAAATAAAATAAGTAAGTTTTGTTAATTGTAAAAATATGTAATTTATGTACCTTTCACTTCAGAAAAAAAAATGTAGCTTAAAAATGTAAGCAACAAGCGCCACGTCCACTCTAAGGACCTTTCAAAGAGCGTTTTCTCAAAATGTGTTTCTTTTTTATTTGGTACAATTTGTATAAAATCTGTAGCATTTACATTTCAGAAATTTTGCAAGAGTATGAGCATTTTATGATTGCGCACCTAGTGAACTTCAATTTTTCTGCTTGAATTGCTTGGTATTTTTAAAAAGAGTTTGGAAAATATGCCTATTATTGATACGTAATACTAATTTCCCTATTCGTATACACATTTAAAAAATACCAAATTTTTTTGCGAAATGGCTCACAAAAATTGCCAAAATCTGAAATAAAACACTAAACATGCTAAATGTCTTGATTAAATGATTGTTTTATACTTCGTTTTTGACGACAAAAAATATGTAAAACAAATAAATAAATAAATGAAAATGAAACAAAACCAGCCCCACTATACTCTAGAATGAACAATTCTGAAGATATTTCAGTTTTTTTTGGCATTTTTGCCACGTTGCTATCTTAAAATATGCGCCACATTAAAGCGAAAATTGAATTTTAACTTTAATTTAATTCGGTGTAATTTCAAGAAGCACCCGTGTTATTTTATACAATTAAAGCTATTTAATGTATTATGGAGGGGGAAAAAAAGAAAATGAATTTAAGTCTGTCCCACATCATAAATTTATATTCGTACTAAATTCTAAATTAATACCATGCTAACGCATTATTTACTTGACTGCCAAATTTCATGAAAATTGGACGGGTAGATTTGGAGTTGAGTGGATTTCACAGACAGACTACACACATACAGACGTCTGGCTAAAAAGAGTTGTTATAAAAAATGAACGCTCGACCTGTTGTTATGAAAAATGACGCTCGACCTGCTGCAATAAATAAATAAATAAATAAAAATAATAAATAAATAAACAAATAAAACTTATCAATTAAGGGCAGCATTTAATTAATAAAAATATCTATACCTTTTATA
Organism: Amaurobius ferox; assembly: GCA_951213105.1. Taxonomy (NCBI): domain Eukaryota; kingdom Metazoa; phylum Arthropoda; class Arachnida; order Araneae; family Amaurobiidae; genus Amaurobius; species Amaurobius ferox. Next base: position 72,700,700 of record OX578142.1, on the reverse strand, counting down.
AATTAAGTATTGCACATAAGGAAGTTTTATTTATTTTTAAAAAATGATGAATTCGTGGTCTAGACGTGTAAAATTATTGATAAAAATCGAATTCGAATTTTCGACCCCCATTGAGATGGTAGAGCATAGTAGGAGAAAGTAATAGAATAAATTCTAAAACCTAAGTAGTAAGCATAGGTAAAGAAATAAAATTCTGATGTGGACAGTACATGACTTTCATTACAGGCTCAAATTCGTTTTACCTTTTTTTCATAATCTAGTAAATTGAGTTTAATTGTTCAAAATAACGCCGATGCAGTTTTTGAAACTGCACCGAATTTGCAGTTTAAATTAAATTTTCATTTGACGATCTCTACTTTAAAATGGTGGCGTGATAAAAATACCAAAAAACTAAAATATCACGAGAACGGTTTATCCTAAGGTAACGTGGTTAGTCTTATTATTCCTATCGTCAAAAATTATGTATAATACAAGTATTCATTTAACACATTTCAGCATATTTAGTCTTTTATTTCAGATTTTACAGATTTTCGGGGTAAAAAAGAAGATTCTCTTTGTTTGAATTGTACTAAATTTAATCAACACCAGCTACCAAATTTTGCGAAATATCGTCAAATAATTTTTAATTTTTTATCTAGAGTTGATTCATACATTGCACACACACATACATATACAGAGAGAAAGATAGATATAGTGTTTTAGGTGCTAAAAATGTGCTTGCTAAAAAGAGTGTTCCGATTTTTGATACTTTCCTTATACATTATCATGTACTGTAGGGAAAGTAAAGAATGAAAAATAAATAAATAAATAAACGAGGAGAGGTTCCTTGAGCGCAATAAGAGTTTTACTGAAGTTTCTCGTCATAGCTTAAGGTCTTATTTCGTTGATAGAAAACTCGAAGCATGATCAAAATATAAAATGGTTTAATACTCTGTTAGTTTGGTTGCTTTCCGTCCAAAAGAAGGGTTACATTGAAAATGAATCGAGAATTGGCGTAATCAGAGCTGCAAAGTGAAACTATCCCGATAAAAAGAATGAGTAATACACATGCTAGAGGACTTCCTGCCCCCAACTGCTCTTTCTTAACCTCTAATATAAACAGATCTGAATAATATCTCTTCTAGGACATTCTAACTTCCCGGATGCTCTTGAACTTGCGTTTACTTTATTTAACTTACTTTTTCTGATGCAGTTTTACGGTTTTCAAACCACGAAAATGCATCTAAATGCTAACGGTCGGAGATTTTCCTCGGAGATATTCAATTACAAGTGCATCCTCGGGAATAAAAGTTTGAGAGCATGATCTGTTTCTCACTATAAAGTTTACATATTACTAGAGTTGTGATAATTAGTAGCTTATTGTGGTCTATGGTGTATATTGCCATTCGTGTTTCTAATAACTCTAGGTTTATCACATCTTTCTCATCGGCCAGGGTGCATTTTTATACTTTCCTTACAATACAATGGCAATGTATAGAGAAAGTATTGGAATCTCGAGTTTTCGACGGATCTACACGTTTTTGGGACCTCTAGAACCCGAAAACACAATTTTTAGCATGACGTCTGTGTGTGTGCCTGTCTGTGCAATATATGCATCCACTCTAGCTGAAAATATAATGGATCAAATTTCATGCAAATTAGTCGTTGGGCTGTGTAGTAGTCCCTAAGTGGGTCAGTCTCATTCAGCTGCATGATATAGATTATAAGTTTAAATAGTCATTATTCTTCAAAAAGTATGATGTGGGTAGCATATGACTTTCCCTATATAATGCAATTAATTTATTTCTTTCACAGTAGAACAAATGATGTATAATATCCACGGTACAATATTATTAACGTTGAATTGTACATTTAGCGATTTACATATCGCCACGTCGGCGATATTTTGATAAATTAGTCGCCATGTTTGCCAAATTTATCACCAAGCGTTACACACACACGAAGAGAAGAGACTTTTTTTTATATATAAATATCTATTGGCTAATTGTTGGTCGTAAAAATACCAAACTATTACACAAGTATCTTCTCACGTGAATGGAACTAACTGGATCTACAAGAATAGTGTTAACAAATTTGTCGCATAATATTGCATGAAAAGTGGACATATTTCACGACAGTTCCTACTTTTTAAATTTTATGTAATATTTTTGATACATTTATTAGAAGAATGTGCAATACCGCAAGAACGGTTCGTGCTAGTCTTCTAAAGTTTCTGTCATTCGTTTTCTAATTCGTTTTCTAGTCTTTTAAATAAAATTTAAAATAATAATTACACCCATATTATATGAATAGATCATGTGATCCACTTCAAAATAAAATATGGCATTCATCTTTTCTTCACAGTGTAAAAATCGTTCCTTTAAATTTATATTTAGTGTTGCATCCGTCCTAAAACCGTTTTATTTTTGCGCATTTTCTGTGCATCTATATTCTGTGCCAACGCAATTACAATATTTTTTAATTTAAATGATTATCAAACTTTGATTATTTCTACAACGAAGTCTAATTTTAATGGATGCAGAATGTAAATAAGTGATTGTAACATAAATTGTATAAGAATTGCTGAATTTTTTTCATGCAAAATTATTTAGCGCTGAAGTCTGGAATGAAAGTAATGTGAATGAAACATTCATTACTTTTACATAGAGAGCCAGACGATTTATATTTCGATGACGTCATTTGAATAAAGTTCATTTTTTTAAATAAAATTTTAAGTTTTCAAAAATAATAAATTATTGTAGTACTCTGATAATTTAAAATATATCAGCGCTGAATGTATCGCATTTTAGAGCTGTTTAAATAAAAATGTATTTCAGTTAGAAAGTGTTTCATAATCAATGCTTTATGCATGATTGGTCTTTCTTGTTATGTCTAGCTGTATCCGAGCAGAGCATCTGCGCTCTAGGCATCTGTGAAATGATCCTATGAAGTATGATCTATGAAGTAAGCTCTAGGCATCTGTTGAAGACCCAGACCGTCCGGCTCGTCAACAAGGACTTGAGCAACAATCTCTAGGCATCTGTGAAATTTTTTACGGTAGGACTCTGAAAATAACAATTTAATTGGCTCTAAGTTTTGCATATCTTCTTTGACTGAGCCTTTTCCCCCGTTTGCGCTCATTTCAATATTTTCTTCAGCCCCTTCGAAATCTATCAGCTTCATTTCAGTTCTAATTCAGTAGTTTCATAAACTGTTCCATTGTCCCTCTATGCCTTTCTACGCGCATTGTAACAAATCACGTCAGTATACAACACAGTATACAATCAATTTGACTTTAATTATATACATCTACAAAAATAAGGCAGATCCCCATATTCGCAGTGTTTCTGGTTCATAAAATTTATATCAGCAAGTAGTGAATGGTAAAACAAATTTATCACATAAGGTTTCATTTGTCTAAATGAAATGCATGAGAATCAAACATTCCCAAATACCTCATTTTGCATTGCCACACGTTAGAAATAATATATATAGAAGCAAAGCTTGATATTATACTCTTTTTTAACTATCTTACAACAATGGTTATTATACTTTTGCGTTGTCACGTGTTAGAAAGACGCGCAGCTGGGAAAGAAGATTTTTCCTATTATCGACGGTGAAAACAGTTTTAAAATATCTAATTAAAATTTTGGAAAATAATTTTAATTAGATTTTATATGAAAATAACTTTTTCTTTAGTTTAAAGGATTTAAAATACAATATGATGTTGCCCTTTTAGAAAGAATACTTATTAATTTAATAACTTTATAATTGTTACTTCATAACTTTAATAACTTTTCATGGTGCAAAAATGTCAATATGAAGAAAAGATTCAATGTATAAAAACGTTATAATAAAAATTAAAATAGATTGTTTTATTTCATCGCGGGATTTGAAGAATATTTAAAATTTTCATTTTAAATTCAGGCTAGAGATGCTAAAAAAATAATACGAGTAAAATTAATAAAAGGGCCCATTTAATAAAATCAGCAAAATTACTTATTTTAAAAACATTGATGAGAAAATGGGATGGTTTACAAAAGGGGATCAGTTGGCGATAATTTTACTTCTGAGGTAACGTGGTATATAGCTATTATGACGACAGCTTATACATTTTTAGTTCTCAGTGTATTTAGGTAGTCACATGTTTCTCAAACACTGGAATCGTTTTAATTATGTTCTGCGTGTTGCCAATTTCGAGAAATTATTTATTTTAATATCCAATCCAAAGCTTTCAAACTGTTTTAATGTTCTTGCTTGATTAATAATGCAAAATTTATGAGTTGCAATTATCGTAAAGACATACTGTTTTCTCTCTCTCTCTCTCTTTAGAATCAGCCTAAAAAGCTATACTTACAGACCCCTGAACCGAATTTTGAAATTTCCAACGACTAAACTCTTTCCTTGTAAACCATCGCAACTATATGCGCTCACAATGTCGGTTTCACAACAAGCAAAACCCAATTTCCACAAAATGTGGTATATGGAGTTACATTACTTTTCCATATTATTCTGTAAGGAAATCTACTCCAGACAGAACTGTTTTAAAGTCTCGCACGATTCTGGCTAAGACAGCTTTCAGTGTATTGCGATGTCTACCATGACAGTGCACATTGCAGAACGCCTGATAATGATGCTGCTTCATATTAGCCCTAAGTTTGTCTTTTACGACCAGCTAGCTAGCTAGCTCTACGGCGAAGAATCCCATTACGATACAGGAGTTATAGTAGCAGTGTTTCAAATCAAAAGCACCTAATGTTAGGAACTGGGTGGCGTTAGCACTGTCCTTCTAAAGTAGCAAAACAAGTTGTGAGCTCGAAACCTGCTTTGATTAGTATCATTATTATTAGATTTTTTTTCCTAACGTTTTTTGCCCGCGTCGTGCAGTGGACATTAAAAGAAAAAAAGGGCACCTGAATAATATGGTGCGGCGAATTCGACTTCTCAACAGCATTTTTCCTCCTCTTCTATGTTATTTCTTTCGTTTTCTACTTATGTTTTTCGTTGTTCCCCTTATAATTTCGTACTCGGAGGAATCAATATTTTTTAGGATATAATGAAATGTAGTGGGAAAATTAAGAAGGAAAAGGGCGGCGATATGAAAGGGGGGGGGGGGAGGTCTTCTCCTTCATAGACTACATTAAGTTCTTTGAAAGATCATATAAGTTACATACATCAAAATATCGTTAATTCAAAAAACAATATTTCGAACTAGTGATGGGCAAACTTATGCGCAGTGTACAGATATGTATTGTTTAGTTATATGAATCATCCTCTATATTATTATTTTTACTTTCTCATACGTAGTATTGAGAAAGTATTATTTTCCCGAAAATTTTTTGATTTCGAGATTTAGATGCCAATATATATTTTAAGACCTTCTGAACATGCTTTGACTATTTTTGGAGTGATGTCCGTCTGTCTGATGTCTGTGATCGATTTCTTATGTACACAATAGCAGCCTCAAATATTAATGAATTTTCACGAAACCGGCTTTGTTATCAAGAAATCTAGAATTAAGTAGAATATCTTTAAATTCGAGCGAAAACTTTTAATTTTATTCTAAATTTTATATTTTTTAACACGGTAGCATAGGACAAAATTTGACATAGTCATGCATAAAAGGGTTTATTTGTGGCTCAATAATTACGAAACTTAATAGTTTCAATTATTGTTGTGAAAAATAGTCGCGATACAATTTGTTTGTTTGTGGCTTCATTAGCCCTCTTGGGGGGCAAGTTATCCCCCTCTTGGGGGGCAAGTTATCCCCCTCTTGGGGTACATTATCAAGTATGGTATCAATCGAAATATTTTTTCAAGCTCTTTAAATTGAAGGGTAACACGATATAGTTGTAATCATTTGGATCAACAATATCGATTTTTCAATTTTTTTCTTGTAAAATTTGAAAAAAAAAATGAATTCTAGTATGAGAAAGTCGAGTCGAGCCACACGGCAGTTAATTTTTTTTGTTGTTGTTGTTCTATGTAATCCTTTTTTATGTTATTTCTTTCATCTTTATATTTTTCGTTGTTCGTCTTACATTTTCACACTCACAAATCCATATCTTAGGATATAATCATATCTAGCGGTAGATTAAGGGCGATCATATATGTTACATACAACAAAATACCGTTAATTCGAAAAAATAATATCTCGAACTAATGATGGGCAGGCTTATGCGCAGTGTACAGATAGGTATCGTTTGATGATATGATGTATCTAGTATCTGTGTTATTTCTTTCATTTTATGTAATCCTTTGCTATGCTATTTCTTTTGTTCTTTATGTATATTTTTCTTTGTTTTCCTTACGTTTCCGTATTCAGGGGGAAATAAACATCTTCTTAAGGATATAATTATATATAGCAGTAAGATTAAGAAGGACAAGGGTGAGGATATGAGAGGGGGAGAAGAGGAACAAGATCTTCCCTTTATAGATAAAATTAAGTTTGTAAAATCATGTAAGTTGCATGCAACAAAATATCGTTAATTTGAAAAACAATACCTCGAAGATGATAAGTAGTGATAGTGATAGGCAAGTTTATGCAATGTATAAATGCACATCGTTTAGAGATGCATTAAAACAGTACAAATATCGTTGCTCATTACTTCTCGTATTAACGTTATCAATTTTGAGTTTTGCGTTTTAAATTTTAACGTGGGAATATCCAAGGATAAAGTTATAAATTAAATTAAAATTTTTATTTTAACAAACAATGTGAAAGTTATATACAGGATTCTTAAGAAAGTATTTAAGAATCCAATAATTTTGTATTGAATGGCCCATGAGTGTACACACTAGCTCTTTCTATAGTAAAGTGACCATGCACGATCGCGTAAAAGTGATTACAGCGCCCCTAGTGGAGAATTACATTGTTAGGATAATGAACTTCGCATTAAAGAGCGATAGATTAAAAAAGCCAATTTCAGAGTTGTAGACCGTTGTGTAATTTGTAGGAATAGACACCAGGAACGAACAAAACACGTATATAGAAAGCAATCAATATCTGTCAAAAAGTCGTATCACCAGGGCACGGTTCCACCTACAATGACTGTCAAAGTACGCGGTAATTTTCTTTCTCAACTTTAAATGTGCTTTGTTGCTGGGTGGGAAATTAGGAGGACTGAAAGCGGGGATAGCTTTAAACAATTATTTTCAAAACGCGTTAATATTCGGTTAAAAATATAACATTTAAATAATTAATATTGGCGAATGGTTGTTCTATTCAGGAATGCTAAAATAAACGAGATTTACAGGCGCAGGAATCAAATCTACAGCCTTATTAAAATACCCTCCGTCAGCAACAATGCACAGCGTACTTTGACAAACATTGCAGGTGTCACCGTGTTACAGTCTTTGCTGATACGATGGTTTGATAGGTATTTATTGCTTTCCATATACACGTTTCGTGTATTTTTGATGTCAATTTTCGTTAATTAGAACTTCGTAATTGACATTTTTCTTTTATCTCGCTCTACTGCCGAGTTTGTAATTTTAAATTTTTAGATTCTACGCTAGGGGCGCTATAATTGCTTTTATTCGATAGAGCATGGTCAATTTGCTATGGATAAACCTAACGTGTACACACATGGACCTTTCTTTACACATTTATTGGAATGCTTTAGAACTTTCCCGGGAACCCTGTATATTAAATCGAATAATTATTGATATGTGATACATTTGAAATATTTTGTACTTCCCATCAAAAAATTTTGGCTTTTATACTGATTGAGAGGCTGGTAAAACAAATTATTTTAAAGATTGTTTCATGGAAGACGGATAGCTAGGATATATGAGGAGATTTGGATTATAGAAGCTATGTATTTGGTTTGGATTATTATAGAAACTACGTATTTGGTTTGGATTATTATAGAAACTACGTATTTGGTTTGGATTATTATAGAAACTACGTATTTGGTTTGGATTATTATAGAAACTACGTATTTGGTTTAAACTACGATAATGGAAGTAATGGTACATGATCTTTGGTTATTGAAAACTATATAAGAGCTTTAGAAAATGGAGAGCAATTGAGGCTATAACTGCTTTGAATAATGAGGGTAGCATGTAAAAGTGAAGCAGTGAAAACAACAGATTACAGATAATCATAAAGAGAATTAAGACTAGAGCGTGAAGAAATCAGTGAAATTTTATTTTTCAAAATTTGAAGTGCAGTTAAAGTGCGATTAAGAAGTTTAAAAGTAAGTATTATAGTAATGGATAGACTAAATAAACAAGTTATATGACAAATTATTCTTAAAGATTGTTTCATGGTAGAAGGATAATGAGGATATATGAACTTTGAGTAATGGAAGCTACACGCGAGTTTTGAATACTGAAGGATATATAGGGAGTTTAGAATAATGAAGGTTATATAGGGAGTTTTGGAAAATGGAGAACATTTGAGGTTATTAGAGCTTTGAGTAATGAGGATAGAATGTAAATGTGAAGCAGTGAAAACAACAGATTGCAGATACTTATGAGGAGAATTGAGTAAAGGACTAGAGTGAGAAGAAATCAGTGAAATTTTATTTTTGAAATTTTGAAGTGCAGTTAAAGTGCGATTGGGAAGTTTAAAAGTAAGTATTATAGTAATTGATAGACTGATTAAACAAATTATATGACAAATAATTTTTAAAGATTGTTTCATGGTAGAAAGATAATGAGGATATATGAGCTTTGGGTAATGGAAGCTACACGAGTATTTTGAATAATGAAGACTATATAGGGAGTTTTGGAAAATGGAGAACATTTGAGGCTATTGGAGCTTTGAATAATGAGGATATAATGTAAAAGTGAAGCAGTGAAAACAACAGATTGCAGATACTTAAAAGGGAAATGTGTAAAGGATTAGAGTGAGAAGAAATCAGTGAAATTTTATTTTTCAAAATTTAAAGTGTAGTTAAAGTGCGATTAAGAACAATCGTAGTTTAAGAGTATGTATTATAGTAATTGATAGGCTGATTAAACAAGTTATATGACAAGTTTTGAAGATTGTTTCATGGTAGAGGAATATTGAGGATATACATGGTGCTCTGGATAATACAGGCTATATGAGCTTTGGGTAATGGAGGCTATATATAAGCTTTGAATAATAAAAGCTATATTGGTAGTTTTGGAAACTGAAGACAAGTTAAGGTTATAGGAGCTTTGAATAGCGAGGATAGAATGTAAAAGTCAACCAGTGAAAACAACTGATTGCGGGTACTTATAAGGAAAATTATGATGAGGACTAGAGTGAGAAGAAATCAGTGAGCCTATATGTTAAAGAAGTTATAGATGCTTTATTTTTCAAAATTAGAAGTGCCGTTAAAATGTAATTAAGAACAATCGTAGTTTAAGAGAAGTGTTTTATTACACAGGTTGGCAAAACAATTTACTTTAGAAAGTTGTTAAAATCCATTGCGATTTTTACGAGTTTTGCATTGCTGAATTTAAATTTGGCACAAACTGCTGTATCACCCAACGTTGTTAAGGGAAAAAGGGATTACATTAAAAGACTACATAAAAACTACTTTTGCAATTACTTTATTATTCAAAATTCGAAGTGCCGTAAAAGTGCAATTAAGAATAATCGTAGTTTAAGAAAAGTGTTTTATTATACAGGTCCGCAAAATAATTTACTTTAGATCTCTTTTAAAATTCATAGCGATTATTACAGATTTTACATTGCTGAATTTAAATTTTACAAACAAACTACTGTATCACCCAACGTTGTTAAAGGAAAAAAGGATATATTAGAAAACTACGTAAAACTACTTTTGCAATTACTTTATTATTTAAACTTCGAAGCGCCGTAAAAGTGCAATTAAGAACAAGAGTAGTTTAAGAGAGTGCTTTGTTATACCCATAAATATGATTTTTGCGGACCACTAGCAGTTGTTTAATTATACAGGGTTCCTAAGAAAGCCCTTAAGCATACCAATAACTTTGTAAGGAAAGGTCCATGAGTATACACCACGTTAGGTCCATTTATAATAAAGTAACTATGCCCGATCGAATAAAAGTGATTGCAGGGCCTCTAATGGAGAATTAAATTGTTAGGATAATGGATTTGGCATAGACGAAAGACGCCAATTTCAAAGTTGTAGAGCATTGTCTAATTTGTAAGAATAGACACCATGAACGAACAAAACACGTATATAGAAGGCGATAAATATCTGTCAAAAAGTCGTATCACCAGGGCACGGTACCACCTACAATAACTGTCAAAGTACGCGGTAATATTATTTCTCAAATTTAAATGTGCTTTGTTGCTGGTTGGGTGTGGGAAGTTAGGAGGACTGAAAGAGGGGTTAATTATTTCAAAACGCGTTAATATTCGGTTAAAAATATAATATTTAGATAATTAACAAACTGTTTGAACTTAAATATTTTTAATTCGAGTAAAATTATTTAAATCCGAACTTCTATTTAAATCCACATTCAAAAGTTATTTAAATTAAAATGTTTTACACGTTCAGCCCAGCGTAAAACACCTGTGGATCATGATAGATGGTCAGGCCCTTGTATTAAAGTATGAAATTTGTACTTGTGTAAAGTATATTTTAAGTATTTTAAGTATATTAAAGTATGAAGTTTGTATGTAAAGAATATTTTTAAAAAGTTTATGTCGGTTAGAATGTTATTATTAATTATTAATTAAGACTCCATTAAACAAAACATTTCTAATTCAATATATCTCTTGCTGTGAGGACTTGAATTTACATAATTTTATATACGCAAAAATACGAATATAGCAGGATAAACACAGAAACTTGTACCTTCTTAGTGCCTCATTTACGCAAGGACCACCGGGTCCCCAACATTTAGGGACTCACATTTTACTATAAAAGTTTAAAATTTCAAATACCAACATGAATGTAAATAAATCTAGTATAGCACAATTTAGATTTAAAAAAAAATCATAAATAAAGAATTATATGTTCTTTAATTGGAGGTTGTATACAAGAACACTTAAAAGATATAGTATCTATAAACATATTTGCTTAAATAGAAAAATTTGCTTAATAGATAATTCAACTGCATTTGCTCTTATTTTAAATTTATACAAGCACTAAAAAAATATTCATCTAGTAAAATAAGCATACATTGTGTTTATTAATAAAATAATGTTAACCTATCTTGATTTTCTTTATGCTATTTACTTTGAACATTTATTTACTCTGGGTGGTTGGCACAAATTTTAAAAGTTTTAGTAAAAGGCCCCAACCCCATCTATTGTAAGCCAGGTCCTGGCCATTGTGCACCGAGTTGAATGTGTTAAAAAATAACTTTGTAATTACATGATTTAACTTCTTCACCTTAATTTTGGAGCCTCTTCTTTTTGCTGACACTTTAAGCACGTGCTTAATGTGTCCATTAGGAAATCCAGGTTTGAATAGCAACAAAACAAAAGAACAACTAATTTCAAGATAAAAAAAATCTTAAGATTTGCTTACCGTCCAACGGAAGGAAAAGGGTAATCGTAGAATCACTTCCTTGTTTGGTTCTGACTGTACTGAAAAAGAGTTACCAGCGACAACCTCCGTGGACTGATTACCAAAGGTACATTGGCCAGAAGTTTCCACCTGCGATTGGTATTCCTTCAAACACAGCTGAAAAGCAGTGTTACACTGCATGGGGCATGCCCCTTCTCTAGTCCGGTAACCACCGCAACAAGACCCATCGGCAAGTTCTCCACGATAGTTTTGAATCCCTAAAATTTGAAGTTCGAAAGTGCCAGAAGCATGTGACACTTGAAAGTAGATCGCCAGGAAAATAGTAGCTACAATCACATTCATGGACGACATTCTTCTCACAGTTCATGTTCTTGATAACATCGATTTATTAAGTTATGCCATTGGATAAAAGTTGATTAGTAGTGCGATAAATGAACACATTTTGAAGTTTCTAGAGTTGGACTGCATACTAAGTGATCAATCTACTGGTAAAGATGATAAAATATTTACCCAATCTTAAAATTCTTGAATGTTCAAATACATTTCAAGTAATCGGACCATAGTTAAAATTGACATCACTAGTTTTCGGTGAAAAAAAAATATATATTTATTTATATTTATCTTCCGACTTCAAGTAGCCAAAAAAACTTGCATTGGTAAACGTAAAGAACTTACATTTTGTAAACAAACGAGCGTCGTGTTCTGTCAACTGTCACCAAAAACACGTGTCACATCGGAGGATGCCCGTTTTGCCGCGAAAGTTCAGTGAGACCGATTCCAGCCGCTGTAAGTCCCTATAATCCCCGCACTTTCGCTTCTGAATGGAGAAATCAGGCTTCTGATTGTCCCGCACAGTGCAGCAGGGTTGCTGGTCGGGAAACCCATGCCAAGATCTCGCCAACGCTGGCTACTGTGGAAATTGGGGTGAGGGTTAGATGATGTTTTTATATTTTGTTGAAATGTAAGTTCTCTGTTTCTCCCCTCATACCCTCTTTAACAAGAGCATTTATATCAACTTTAGTGAACAATCTTCAGTACCTGCCTACTGACAGAATTTGGGGCATAGTTACAGTTATACTAGGAATAGACGTCGCTGATAAAAATTGCGTTGGTCATTTCTTATTTTGATTTCCATAAATAAACAAATATTCTAAGTGTTATTTATTTGATTCTTATATATAGGTATTAAAATATTTAAATTTTTTAAATAGAAAAAAGTGTCTTAATATCAACCACATAGTTTTACGATATAAAGTCAATTGTGAGAAAATATCTTTATACATACAAATATAATTGTTTTATTTATAACACTAAAGGCATTAATTAAACTGCATCTTTAGTGTCTGGACTAAAATATTTTTTATCAGTGTAATTTGAATCTTCAGGGGTTTATTTCCCCTGAACTGTCCCAAACGATGAAACACGTTATGGAATTTATATAATAATTGCTTAACGTGTTTGTGACTTTTAAGACCCTCCAGAAGCCCTCCGGTGACCTTAAAGACTGAATCTTTGCATACTTGTAGTATCATTCACGGGGCAGAATCTGAAGGTGCCGGATTTATTATTTCTACCCAGGGTTCGGCGAAAAGGAGGTTTCAATAAATGTTTCCAGACCCTCTATAGACACCACTTCGAATTTTTGTAGTATCGTCCACGGAACAGAACGTAATGAAATCGGATTTTTAATTCGCCCTCGCTGGTGGCGAAAAACATGCAGACCCTCCAAAGGCCCCCGGTGTCCTAAAAGGCTGAATATTTGTATACATGTGGTATAGGCTATGGGAAAGAACATAGCAGAATCGAATTTTTAATTCGCCCTTACTGGTAGCGAAAAAAATGCAGACACTCCAGAGGCTCCCGGTGTCCTAAAAGGCTGAATATTTGTATACATATAGTATTGACTATGGAAAAGAACATAGCGGAATCGAATTTTTAATTCGCCCTCACTGGTGACGAAAAAAAAAATGCAGACCCTCCAGAGGCCCAGGTGTCCTAAAAGGCTGAATATTTGTATACATGTGGTATTAACTATGGGAAAGAACATAGCAGAGTCAGATTTTCGATTTGGAGAGAGCAAAATGGGGAAGGGGTCGAAAAGTCTTTCCAGAACCTCCACAAGCCTCCTGGTGACTTAGAAGGCTGAATCTTTCAAAGATTCAGCCTTCTAAGTCACCAGGCCAGTTATAGTATCGGCCACGATTGAGCCAAATTTGGATCAAGATTACTATTTTTTGACGCTAAATGCCATATATTGTTAAACAAAATAAAACAAAATGCAATTTATGTAAATTTTTAAAGGGTGTTAGTTTTTCTATCTTTGTCAGGTTTAAATACTAGTTTACTTTATAAAATAATTATGATGCATAAGTTCTTTAAGGGAGCGTATATAGGCAGTATATCAATATTTCAAATTTAAATATCGTAGAGTGTGACGCTCCATTCGACATTCTCGTGCATTAATATTCCCTATTAAGTAAAGAGATCAGAATGTAAAATACTGTGAAAATCACTATACATAGCCTAATACGGTTAATGTGTTTATGTCTTTCCAAACCCTCCAGAAGCCCCCGGTGACGCAGAATGCTGAAATTTGGCACACTTATAATATCGACTACGGTAAAGAACATAACGGAGCCGGACTTTCTATTTATTCTCCTCGGGAATGAATAGGGGATCTCAAAAAAATTTCCAGACCCTCCAAAAGCTCCCTGGTGGCCTAGAAGGCAGAATCTTTGCACATTTTTAATATCAACTATGATACAGAACCTAACAGAGCCGGATTTTCTATTTATTCCCTCCCGGAAGCGGAGAAAATGGGTGGGGGTCTCAAAATGTATTTTCAGACGCTTCAGTAGACCCCCTGCTGACGTAAAAGGCTGAATTTTTGCACATTTATAGTATCGATCAAAAGGAAGAAATGAATGTCGGATTTTCGATTCCCTCATCCTCCCGGGGTGATGTTTACGTCTTTAATATTTTGAAATAAGTAAATTATTTGTGAGAATTTTTTATTGAACATTAATGGTCAACATTGTTTAGGAGTTATTATTAGTCGCTTTTGAGATATTTGAAATTTTAATTTTTCCCACATGGAGCACTATACCTCTAGAACAAATCAAGCTAATTGAATAAAAATTTGGCACAGTTATTTCAATTCATATAAAGTGCCTCAGATAATATTGAAAATAAAAATGTTTAAAAATTTCTCAGAATAGATATATATGATCTTAGTCTAGGATAGCGATTACTAATTTCTTCCGCGGTTTTCATTTCAATAAATATGTTTGTTGTTATAACTTTTATTTCCTATAATTTAAATTTAGTTTGAAATTATTTCAAAATAATTAAAAAAATCTGCCATTAGCTCTTTTCTTTGGAATTTCTCAAAATAGATACAAGAAAATAAACACAAGTAAAAATTACAAAAATATTAATAAAATATGTATGCAGATATACATAGCTAACGCAATTGTCTAAAAGTAAAACTTCATTATTACAAACTGCTTTAAAAAATATTGAAAATGAAAATGATGAAACATTTTTCAGAAGTGGTATGATGTTAGTCTAGGGCAGCAGTTTTAAACCTTTATTTACCAGTTTACCCTGACTGCTGTTTCTTTCAATTGTACCCCGGCCTGTCTATTTATTCCATTTGTACCCTTGGCTGTCCATTTATTTATACTGTACCCCTTCCAAGTTTCTCTTTTCAATAGATATTTTAATTGCTATAACTTTTTTCCTATAAATAAAATGTAACTTTAAATTATTTAAAATCCCATAAGAATTTTATTAATTTTATTGAATAAAACATACCATTAGATCTTTACTTTGTAATTCCTCTAAACAAATGAAAGAAATATAAAAATTACAAAAATACTAATAAACTACCTATCTATATCTTAGTTTTCAGCATATTTGTGTCTTTCCAGACCCTCCAGAAGCTCCACAGGTAACCCCAAAGACTGAATCTTTGACCACTTATAGGCAACCACTCGCAACAGAACCTAATTGAGCCTACTTTTGACCCCACACAGGAGGCGGGGGGAAAAAAACAATTTTTCGAAAATGCCTTACAGACCCTCCAAAGCCTCCCCCTCCCGGTGACCTAGAAGACTAAATCTTTGCACATTTATAGTAAAGACCACGCAGCAGAATCTTACGGAGTCGAAATTATTCGATCACTTTCCGTAAGCGAAAATATTAAATTGGGGTGCTTTGCAAAGTCTAAGGATTG
The DNA here is from genome assembly GCA_951213105.1 of Amaurobius ferox. Classification (NCBI taxonomy): domain Eukaryota; kingdom Metazoa; phylum Arthropoda; class Arachnida; order Araneae; family Amaurobiidae; genus Amaurobius; species Amaurobius ferox. The sequence goes on along the minus strand of OX578142.1, from coordinate 72,685,043 downwards.
GTGGATTCTCGAAAAGTCCCCAAATATTTAGAAGGCTGAATCCTTACATACATATAATCTAGATCAAGGAGCAGAACCTAACGGTGTCAGATTCTCGATTTCTTAACCGGGGCGGACAAATGGGATCTAAAAGTCTCTTTAGACCCTCTAGACTTTCCTTGGTGAGTTAGAAGTCCCATGTGACCTAGACAGCTGAATCTTTGCACACTTATAGTATAGTCCATATGACAGAGCTTAACAGAGCCAGAATTTCACTAAGAAGGGATCAAATGGGGAAAGCGTCTAAAAGTCTTTCTAGACCCTCTATACTTTCCCTGGTGAGTTAGAAGGCTGAAATTTTGTACATGTATAGTATCGACCATGGGACAGAACTTAACTTAGCCAATTCTTGGTTAAGAAGAATACTTTGACAATAAGTGCCATACGTGGCTAAATAAAATAAAGCTTATTTAAAAAGTTGCAACTTGGCTTTTTAAGAGTGTTAGTTTCCCTTTCTTTGACAGGCTTTAATATTAGTACAGAAATAAATAACTGATACAAATATGTAAATATGAAACTGACATTATTACAGACCGACCAAAAAATGATGAAAATAATTCCGTAAAATGATGAAAATAAAGACCGTAATGATAAAAATAAAGATCGTAATGATGAAAATAAAGACCGTAATTGATATAATCCAGTCAAAAATGCAATATCGGAGAAATTTATTTTATATACATATCTTTATTATTTAAATCGGAAAAGATTTAATAAAAATCGTCTGATGCATAAACACATCGGATTTAAATCTATTGCTAAGCGACATGATATACTTTTCTTCAAATAAATTGGATGAAAAAATATCGTCTGCATAATGCTATCTCTATCGAAGGTTTAATTGTTCGTTTTTAATTAATATCTAGCCAACCCCTGGTTTTAGAAATTAGAAACATGGACTAAATTTTAAGTGGGGCTATTTTAAGGATACCCACAAAATTTCATTAAATTCGGTTCAGCCTTTCTCCCGTGATTATGAGACAAACATACATACATACGTACAGACAGACAGATTTTCAATTTTATTTATATAGATTAAAATTATAATTAAAATTATAATATTAAAAAGTAATTTATATAGATTTCAATTTTATTTATATAGATAATAAAAGAAATGAATCATCAATTTGTTTGTATTCGACAATGCTGAAGAATTTCTTTATGCCCCAATAATTAGTTCGCGTACGTTGGAAAACGCTGGTGTAGCCAGAGCCTCGTAACTCCAAAACGGAAAGTAAATTTGGGGTATTTGAACATAGTCTACAAAAAATACTTTCCACTTTTATACTATTGCGTGTAAAATATTGATAGTGATACTCATATTATCACTGTATAACATAATGATACCAGTAATACCACTGTATAAAATAATGGTATCCGTAATATCACTGCATAAAATGATACCTGTAATACCACTGCATAAAATAATGATATCCGTAATACCACTGCATAAAATAATTATGTGGTCATGTTTAAGCACAGAAACGAACTAACCTGCACCTAAATTCTAAAATAATATCATGTGGGTAACAAATGACATTCCTTACTATATAATAGTGATTTATTATTTTACTTTCACAGTCAAACAGTAATTAAGTAGGTATAAAATCCACTGCAGTACTTTTGGGGTGAAATCCTACATTGAAATTGAACGCTTGAAATTAAAAAATCTTTAAAACGAAGTAATTTATAAATAGATCCCAAAGAAATTTTTAATGCAAAATTTGGATGACATTCTAGATGAAATTTCATATAAATACTAAAAATTTAATATTTTTATCGGAGGGGGCTGAGTATACCTCTTGGGAGGTATATCACCGGATGGAAAGGAAGACTGTATTAGTCTTCCTTTCCACCCTGTGATTTTTCGTCCTCTGATTCAATTTTGTCATGGATTTAAGTTTAAACCCGCCCATATCGTTACTACTCTATTTAATCACATTCGTTCTAATAAATTTAAGGATAAAGATCGTTTCATGGGTCAGGCCGGGGTGTACGTTATCCTGTATTATCTACGGAAAATAATTATACGTTCTACATTGGTAAGTACTAAACGTACCGTCGGTATTCGTTTATCTGCGAGCATGCTCGCGATGTTAAAAATCTGATGTGAGTAAGCATATGACTTTCCCTGCAGATTCGAATTCATTTTGTGATTTTTTATTTCATTATGCATTAAATTGAGTTTAATTGCAGAAAATTACATGGATACTTTTCTGATATTATATCCAATTTGTTTTTTTTTATTGCATCTTCGATTCATTTGGCAACTTAATTCACTTTAATTTCTTCAGGTCCTCAAAATTCCAAAAAACTACAATATCTCGTGAACAGTTCATCCTACAGTTATGGGGTCAGTCTTATTTGCTTTGTTGTCAAAATTTACCTGAAACACAAGTGCTTAATTAATATATTTCAACAATTTTGTCATTTATTTCAGAGTTTCACTAACTTTGCGGGTCATTTCGCAAAAAACGCGTCCGTTATACTTTTCCTAATCATATCAAAATAAGTTTTATTGAATAGTTTTTTAACTACTGCGAAAATCGTCTTCATTTCCTCAAAATTGAAAATTAAAATATCTCGAGAATGGTCCATTTTAGAGTAATGGGTTGGATCTTATTCCTTTTATCGCCAAAAATTACGTATAAAACAAGCATTTAATTGATACATTTGAGCATATGCAGTGTTAATTTTAGATTCGCGGGCCAATTCGCAAAAAAAAGGCAGATTCTTTTTTTTTTCGAATCGTGCCAAAATCTAACCAGGACCACAATATCCCCCCAATCGACTTATCTACCAAATTTTCTATAATTCGGTCAATTTGTTTGTCAGCTAGGGTAGATACATAAAATTTTTGCGGGCCATTTCGCAAAAAAAGGCAGGTTCCTTTTCCCCGAATCGTACCAAAATCTAATCAGAACCAGGGTAACCCACAAGTGACTTATCTACCCATATTTTATTACTTTTTCAGATTAGAGTGGATACATATAATTTTTGTGAGCCATTTCGCAGAAAAAAGGCAGGTTATCCCGAATCGTATCAAAATCTAATCAGTACCAGGGTCATCCACAAGTAACTTATCTACCAAATTTTATGAAATTTGGTCAATTAGTTTTTGAGTTAGAGTGGATACATACATTGCACAAAGAGACACACAAATACACACACACGGACGTCACGCTAAAAACTATTTTTTCGTATTCTAAAGGTCCCAATACGTGTAGATCCGTCGAAAACTCGACTTGCTATTTTCGACATGATTCCAATACTTTCCCTATACATTACCATATATTGCAAGGAAAGTAAAAATTTGATATGGGCACCACATGACTTTTCCTGCAGATTTAAATTCATTTTTTTTTTTAATTTCACTATGCATTAAATTGAGTTTAATTACAGAAAATAATATGGATACTTTCCTGATATGATATCCAATTTGCCTTTTTAATGCATCTTCGTTTCATTTGGCAAATTATTTCGCTTTAGCTTCTTTAACTCCTCAAAATTCCAAAAAGGTAAAATTTCTCAAGAACGGTTCATCCTACTGTTATGGAGGTCAGACTTATTCGCTTTGTTGTCAAACTTACTTGAATAACAAGTACTTAATTAATATATTTCAACAATTTTAGTCATTTATTTCATATTTTCACTATTGACTTACCTATAAAACTATATCTTTGTAGGAAATTTTACGTAAAAGATTCGATTATATTTTTCCGAATCAATTTAAAATCTGATCAGCATCAGAAAATCCGCCAAGGGACTTAACTACTAAGTTTTAAGAAATTTCATTAAATAGTTTTTTAGCTACACTAAAAAGTGTCTTTAGTTCCTCAAAATTAGAAATTTAAATATCTAGAGAATGGTTAATCACTAGGTACTTATTATTAGTACTTATTATTACTCACTTATTAGTACTAGGGTTGGTTTTATTCTTTTTGTCATCAAAAAGTACGTATAAAACAAGTATTTAATTGATACATTTCAATATAGTATTTTATTTTAGATCAGATACTTTAGATTAGCGGGCCATTTCGCAAAAAAAGTCAGATTCTATTTTACCAAATTGTACCAAAATCTAATCAGCACCAAGGCAACCCACAAGTGACTTAGCTACCAAATTTTGTGAAATTTAGCCAATTAGTTTTTTAGCTAGAGTGGATACATACAATTTTTGCGGGCCATTTTGCAAAAAAGTCAGGTTCTTTTATCCTGAACCATACCAAAACCTAATTAGCCCCAGGGTCACCCACAAGTGACTTACCTACCAAATTTTATGAAATTCGGTCCATTAGTTTTTCAGTTAGAGTGGATACATACATTGCACAGACAGACACATAAACAGACAGTCAGACACACAGATGTCACTCTACAAATGGTTTTTTTCGTGTTCTAGAGGTCCCAAAACCTGCAGATTCGTCGAAAACTCGAGTTGCAATTTTCGACATGATTCCAATACTTTACCTATACATTACCATGTATTGCAGGCAAAGTAAAAAATCTGATGTGGGCAGCACATGACTTTCTCTGCGGACTCATATTCGCGTTCTCTTTATTTCTTCAGTAATTTATTAAATTGAGTAAAATTGCACAAAATAACAGCCGTAATTATTTTAAATTACACTGAATTTGTATTTTTAATTCAATTTTCACTTTCATTTGGTAACTGGACTTATTTTCAAAGGTGGCATAGCGAAAATGCGAAAAAACTAAAATATCTCGAGAACGACTTGTCCTAGAGTAATAGGGTTCATCTTATAATTTTCGGCATCAAAATTATGTATAAAATAAGTATTTAATTGATATATTAGAGCATACTTAGTGTTTTATCAGTGTATAGATTTAACGATTTTTGAGGGCCATTTCTCAAAAAAAAAAGCAGATTCCTTTTTTCCGAATCGTACCAAAATCTAATAAACACCTGGTTAACTTACATGTGATTTATCTACTAAATTTCGTGAAATATGATGTATTAGTTTTTCAATTAGAGTGGATCCAGGCAATTTTTGTGGGCCATTTTGCAAAAAAAAGGCAGATTTTTTTTTATCCCGAATCGTACCAAAATCCTAATCAGCACCAGGGTCACCCACAAGGGACTAACCTACCAAATTTTACGAAATTCAGTCAATTAGTTTTTCAGTTAGAGTGGATACAAAATTTACACAGACATACAGACACACACACACACACACACAGAGAGAGAGACGCAGTCTAAAAATAGCTTTTCGTGTTCTAGAGGTCCCAAAACATGTAGATCCATCGAAAACTCGAGTTGCGATTTTCGGCACAATTCCAATACTTTCCCTATATACATTACCATATATTGCAGGGAAAATAAAAATAGAAAACTGCCCACGGCTCTTGCCCATTTTTTTATCAACGATAATTTTCACCCTATGTTCCATAAAACTTTTCTCTTAATTAACTGCCATAGCTCCCGTAAATTTTTACTTTATGACTCCCTTTTCATTTATATTTACCGTGATTCTATTTGCAATTTTGATCCCGTTCAGACCCTCAGTTATGCTTGGCGTCTCGTTCTCGACTCACTGCGTGTTAAACCATTGTATAATTATTTGGATATAAAGCATTTTTTTTTCTTTGCTTCTGACGACACATCTATTGGTTACCCTGTATTTTATGATCTCTTATCATGTATGTATTTTGTAATTAAATTTTTTTTAAATGTATCTATTTTAAAATGATTATTATGCAAATCTTGTCTCGCGGTTGTGTATATTAAAGCTTATGTTCGTCACGTACAATTTACTTTACCACTGATGAAGGACATAATAATGTCCGAAAGCGCTCTGTGTAATTTTTATGTGCGTCATTAATAGTGTTTTTTTTATTAAAGACATTTTAATTAAGCAACTTTGGTTGTCTTTATTGGCTATTGAAAATGTTTTCTCTTCAACCTGGATTAACTACCTTGACGTAAGTTTCCAACTTCCAACAGCAGATTCCCCAGTTTTTAAAATCTATGACAAAACAGCTTCATACACTTTTAATGTAAACAAACCTCAATCTCATTAGTTTCTAAATAATTGGTAAAACATTCTTTCTTCCAGTAACAGATTTCTGAACACACCTCATTTCTATTATTTATTTTTTACTTTTCCCATATTTACTTGTTTTAACAACTATTGAATTTATTTCTCATAGATTCCCATTTTTCTTCAATTTTGAGTCTTTATACTAATTTCTACAACTTTTCTTCCATTTTACTACTTAATGCTTAAACATTTTTCTTAACTCCATGTAGCCCCAAATCTTTTTTGAATCATAGCGTCTCTGGAGTGTTGGAATTTTACTTGCCATTAGCATCTCCTTTCGTGAAACCGGTAAATTTCACCTGTTTTTATACTTCTGTGATCAAGTTTTTATTTATTCTATTGCGTTAATCTTGCCTTTAGTGTATTTTAGTCAATATTCATTTGTGTTTGAATCCATCTTTTATAATTTCTTATCTACGGCCATCTACAAAATTTCTGTAATAATATTTGCAGTATGCAGACAGAAACGCAGCTCCAATTAGTATTTCTGATCCAGAGTTGTCCCCTAAGAACGCGGCCCATGGTCACAATACGCTTTTGAGGTTTTTCACACCTTATATTCTTACTTTCCTCCTTCTGTGTGTTTTGGTCTAAGTTTTCAATTTTTATCAGGGTGATGTTGGGGACTTTACATCACAATTTTCTATTTCTGCTAGTAGTTATTCCACCTTTTGCATTCTCTTGCCAAATCATACTGTGAGTTCTGCCAGGTGAAGAGGCTTTGACTATGTAATTTGTCGATAAAATTTCTAATACATATCACTAGGTTTTATATCCTCTCCTATTGTACTGTTTAGTATATTGTAGTATATAGTACTGTTTAGTACATTAGAACAGCGCAAAAATATGTGACCATTGACATTTAATAAATCAGTCTGAATATTAACCGTTTTATCAATTACCAAACTACCTTTGAATGTGATAGGGGATCAGTCGTAAGTATTTGGTAATATAAAAGCAAATAAAATTATTGCTATATATATATATATATATATATATATATATATATATATATATATATATATATATATATATATATATATATATATATATATATATATATATATATATATATATATATATATATATATATTCGATTAGACTAAATTCTTAATAATCTCTCCTTAGTATCTTATTTTAGCCTTACTTCTACATTCTCTTGTTTTTACATTACAATATTTTTCATCTTTCTATTTTGCAGCTTTTACTGTAGAATATCACATTTTACTGCCATTACGCAGTACGGTTTTTAATACTTTACAACAAAGTTGAAAAGTGTTTATGACTTTGTTCATTCTGTCTATCTGTCTGTCTGTCAGCACGATAACTGCCGTAGAAATGACTTAATCAAAATGAAATTTTAGTATGTTGTTCAGATGGTCTGTAGGACTTACGGGAATATAAATGAATAATATCACCCAATTAGTTTTGGATTGAACCCGGGTTGAAAAAAGGAAATACATTGAACCCTATGGGATCTAATTTTTCAAACATTTTTAAGCGGATTTAAAATTCACAAATTGCTTCGAATATTTTAGGTAATATTCAAATTATTCTATAAAATATATAAAAAAAAATTTCAGCGAAATAGATTCAGTAGTTTTTTAAATAAAAATTAAAATAGTAATTACACCTCTTATATGAAGAGATCACGTGACCATGATATGAAAAGATCACGTAACTCACTTCAAAATAAAATATGGCATCCATCTTGTCTCAAAATCGTGATTTTTAAAGTTCTTTTTAATTCATATTGAGTGTTGTATTCGTCCTAAAACCGCTTTATTTTTGCCTAAATTCTGTGCATTTACATACTGAAACAACGCAATGACAATATATTTGAGTTTAAATGATCATCCAAATTTGATTATTTCTACAACGAAGCCTATTTTTCACTTATGTAAAATGTAAACAGCAAAATATGTAGGATGAGTTGTATAAGAATTGCTGTATTTCTTTAACTCAAAAGTATTTAGCTCATGGAGTCTGCATAGCTGATATGAATGAAATATTCATTGATTTTACACAGAGAAGGACGATTTTTTTAGATGAAGTTTTAAGCATAGAGTTTAATTACTTGTAGCTCCATGGTCTTAAGTTTTTAAATAAAATAAATTATTTTAGTACTGTGATGAATGAAATGAATGGGAAAATGTTATGAATGAAATGCTGCTTTTATAGAGAGAGCCAGGCGTGTTATTTTTTCTATGACGTCATTTGAATGAATGTCAGTTGTTTTCGATGAAGTTTTCAAACATAATAAATTATTGTAGTATTATGATGATTTTAAAAATATTACAGAGGAAAGTATTGCATTTTAGAGATGTTTAAACCAGGCAATTTATATTTCAATGCCGTCATTTGAATGAAGTTCATTTTTTCCGATGAAAGTTTAAGTTTTCAAATATAATAAATTAATGTAGTATTGTGATAAGTTTTAAAATATTACTTAGGAATGTATTGCATTTTAGAGATGTTTAAATAAAATTGCATTGAAGTTGGAAAGTGTTTCATAATCAATGCTTTAAGCATGATTGATCTTTCTTGTTATTACTCACTTTGGTAACAGTAAATCTCTTCTTTACACTTTATCGAATGGCAACATTGGTCTAGTCATTTTTTGCTCGTCACGTTTGTATATTTGATGTGTATTTTAAGGTATTTATGTTTCCTTTCTATTTTTTCAATCTTTATGCTTGTCGTCCTGATAATACATGTTTATAGATAAAATATATCTTGTGTTTCAGAAACAAGCATTTTTGTGTTTATTTCGTTAAAAATAATAGGACTTGATAAAGAATTTTATCGAAATGAACTAGTCTTAAGCTTAGAGCTCTTCCACGTGCAAGCTTTAATGCTTGATTATTTTGGTATTCCTTTTTTCGATTCCTCTCCATTGACATCTGTTGATTATCTTTAGCTTCTTGAACTGTAATATGTAATATAATTTCCTCTTTATTGTTGAATTTCATTTTATTTCATTGTATTCTGTAGGCTTAAAAATATTTTTAAGATAGCGTATTATGAGTTACTTCTTCCATTCTACCATTGGGATTACTATTTTAATATTTTATATATATGTATATATATATATATATATATATATATATATATATATATATATATATATATATATATATATATATATATATATATATATATATATATATACACACATATATATATATATACACATATATACATATACATATAATGCATATATTAATTTAATGCTCCTAAAAAGAAGTTTAAGAATATCTGTTCACGCTATACAAAATGGTCTTCACTGGCAGATCTGAAGAATAAAACATCCTGGTCCCATTTGTAAGAAAATTTACAAAAAATATGTTATTGAATCAATATATGCAAAACAAAAGCGTTAAAATTGCATGGGACCCGTACTACTTATATAAGCAAATATTAAAAGATATAACCTGTATTAATAGGTTACATGTATAAATTGAAAATATCAATAAACCCGTAATCTTTAAACATGAAGGCAGTAATTGATTCCAATATATGCCAAAATGAAAGTGCTAAAATACCTGTTATATTACCTACCCGTACTACTTATGTCGTAGATTAGAAGATATGTCCGAGTGTTATTAGAAGATTACCAGTATTACAATATGAGTCTCAAAAATATTTGCTAAAATAAAGCAGATGACGTAATAAACTGAAAATATCAATAATCCCCGTAATCTTCATACCAGAAGGCTGTATTTGATTCCAATATATGCCAATATTTGTCAAAATATATGCCACTATACCTGCGCTATTTATATTCTTATATATTAGATGATATACCCGTGCATTTGTAGAAGATTATTCTTACAAAGTACAATATATGAGTTTCAAGAATTTTTGTCGCAATAAAACAATGGCATAATAACTTAAAAATATCAATAATCTCTGAATTAATAATCCCGAAAATATTTATAATACTAAGGTTTAAACCTGAAGACCATAACTGATATTAGCCAGACAAAAATGCAATGGCAATGAAATTTATTTTATATACATATCTTCATTATTCAAGTCGGAAAATATTTAATAAAAATCGTCTGCCGCATAAAAGATTGGATTTAAATCCATTGCTAAGCGACATGATATTATGTACTTCTTTCAAATAAATTGGTAGAAAAAATATCGTCTAAATAATAATGCTATCTCTTTGGAAGGTTTGACGGCATTTTAGTCAATTTAGGGCTATTTTAAAAAGTCATTAAATTTATCGCCAAGTGGGACTGTGGAACTGACGGTCCCACTTGGCGACAAATTGACGAAAAATCATCACAATACTATCCCCTAACAAAACATAATTTATTTCATTTATTTAGCGCAATTTTATCAATTTCGGGATATCTTTATGGATTTGAAAACATTTTTATCAATTGGGTGACATTTTAGAAATTCGCTGAATGTGTTACTAAGTAGGGCGATTACACTGACAAACAAATGCTAACGAAACATCATTTCAGTACTCTTTTCTAACAAAACAAAATAAATTTCATTGATTTGCGTCATTGATTTGCGACGTTTCCGCCAACTTGGCAAAAAAGAAAATTTACCAAGTTAGCGATATCCCGCCAAATTCGTAGCTCTGAATTTGTAGATGTGAAAAAAAAAATCCAGATCCCTTTTGTATATACTAAATGAAGACACTATAATTGTATTAGAAGATATACCCGTTCTACTCTTTTTCTGTTTCAACAATCGGCTAAATGAATTTATTAGCTAAACACAATATATGAGTTTAGTAGCTAAACACAACATATAAGCTTGAAACCTCTTTGCCAAAATAAATGAAAATGATGTACGCAGTCCGCAAGTAATATAATTAACAGAAAAATCAAACCGTTCATTTATAAGATAGTACATTTTTATATCCATTTATTTATTATTCAAATCGAAAAAATAACAATAACTATTAACAAACACATTTAATTTAATTGCGTTGCCAAGCAACGTCATATATCCTCATAAAATGTTAAAATTGATTCACCATTTTTATTTCTTAATACTTTTCATCGTTAATTAAGAACTTGTGAAAAATAAACAATGGTGATAGATTTTCCAATTAAATTCATGTTTTCAAACAATTCATAATTTCATAAAGTGACTATTTAGCTCAAAAATCTGGCACCAAACTCAGAGATACAATTTTAATTCACTTTCAGGTTTCAAACAAACGATTTCCAACACTTTCGTTTAGAGAAACCAAGGAGTTAAAGAGTAGAACTAAGAAAAAGTTTCGTTTTTCACTAATATTTCAACAACCCCTGGTCTCAGAAAATCGAAACTTAGACTACATTTAAGGGAAGCTATTTTAAATCAATTCAAAAATTTCATCAAATTCGGTTCAGCCATTCTTCCGTGATGATAATACAAACGAAAGTTTTGTTTTTTACTAATATCTCAAGAACCACTGATCGTAGAGACTCGAAACATGGACTAAATTTTAAGGGGGCTATTTCAAGGTTACCCACAGAATTTCATCAGATTCGGTTCAGCCGTTCTCCCGTGATGATGGGACAAACAAACAGACATACAGACAGACAGATTTTCAATTTTATTTAGACAGATTACTAGCAGCATACCCGTTCTTCGTACGGAATATATAATATAAAGAAACTTAAAATTCACAATCATGTGCAAATTCTTATAGTATACTAAATGACATTTTTAATCAAAATATTCTGTTAAAATATTTAATATAATGCTCCTAAAAAGAAGTTTAAGAATATCTGTTCTTGCTGTACAAAATTATCTTCACGGGCAGTTCTGAAGAATAACATCCTGGACCCCTTATGTAAGCAAATTTACAAAAAAATATGGAATTGAATCAATATATGCAAAATAAAAGCGTTAAAATTGTATGGGACCCGTAATAATAATATACGCGAATATTAGAAGATATAACCTGTATTAGTAGATTACGTGTATAAATTGAAAATATCAATAAACCCGTAATCTTTAAATCTGAAGGCAGTCATTTATTCCAATATATGTCAAAATAAAAGTGCTAAAATTATATGGGAAGATATATCCGTACTACTTATAATGTCGTAGATTAGAAGATATGTCCGATTATTAGTAGAAGATTACCCGTATTAAAATATGAGTCTCAAATATCTTTGCTAAAATACAACAGACGACGTAATAAATTGAAAATATCAATAATCCCCTTAATCTTCATACCAGAAGGCCGTACTTGCCAATATATGCCAATATATGTCAAAATATATGCCAATATACCTGTACTACTTATATTCTCGAAGGTTAGAAGATATACCCGTGCATTCCTAGAAGATTACTCGTACATCGTACAATATGTGAGTGTCAGCAATTTTTGCTGAAATAAAACAATGGCGTAATAACTTAAAAATATCGATAATCTCTGAATCAATAATCACGCAAAATATCAATAATAATAATGTTTAAACCTAAAGACCGTAATTGATATTATCCAGTCAAAAATGAAATGGCAATGAAATTTATTTTATATACATATCTTCATTATTCAAATCGGAAAAGATTTAATAAAAATCGTCTGCTGCATAAACACATTGGATTTAAATCCGTTTCTAAGCGACATGATATCATTTGCTTCAAATAAATTGGTGGAAAAAATATCGTCTAAATAATACTATCTCTATGGAACGTTTGGCGACATTTTCGTCAATTTAGCGACATTTTAAAAATCGCCAAATTTATTTCCAAGTGGGACTGTAGAACTGACAGTCCCACATGGCGACAAATTGACGAAATATCATCACAATACTATCCCCTAACAAAACGCAATTAATTTCATTTATTTAGCGCAATTTTATAAATTTCAAGATATTTTTATGGATTTGAAAACATTTTTATCAATTTGGTAACATTTTAAAAATTCGCTAAATGTATTACTAAGTAGGACGGTTAGTTTGACAGATAAATGCTAACGAAACATCATTTCAGTACTCTCTTCTAACAAAACAAAATAAATTTCATTGATTTGCGTCGTTTTTATCAATTTGTCGGCATTTCTGTCAATTTGGCAAAGTTTAAGAAAAGTTGAAAAATTAGCGATATCCCGCCAAATTCGTAGCTCTGAATTTGCAGACCAGAATGAAACATCCTGATCCCGTTTCTATATACTAAATGTAACAACTACAATTGTATTAAAAGATATACCCGTTCTACTCTTTTTTTTTGTTTCAACAATCGGCTAAAAGAATTTATTGGCTAAACACATTATATGAGTTTAGTAGCTAACTACAATATAAGCTTGAAAACCCTTTGCCAAAATACATAAAAGTGATGTACGCAGTCAGCAATTAATATATAATATATAATTAAAATATAATTAATATATAATTAAATTATTATATTAATTAATATATAATTACATTACATATAATACAATTAATATATAATTACATATAATACATATAATATTAATATATAATTAAAAGAAAAATCAAACCGTTCATTCATAAGATATAATTTTATATCCATTTATTTATTATTCAAATCGAAAAAATAATAATAAAAACATTAACAAACACATTTAATTTAATTGCGTTGCCGAGTAACATGATATATCTTCATAAAATGTTAAAATTAATTAACGATTTTGATTTCTTAATACTTTTCATTGTTGCGTAAAAGCTTGTGGAAAATAAACCATGGAGATAGATTTTCCATTTAAATTCATGTTTCAAACAATTCATGATTTCATATAGTGACTAATTTGCGCAAAAAATCTCCACCAAACTCAGAAATAGAGTTTTATTTCACTTTGACGTTTTAAACAAACGATTTTCATCCTTTCCGTTTGGATAAACCACGGAGTTAGAGAGTAGAATCCCTAGGAAAAAGTTCCGTTTTTCATCAATATCTCGTCAACCCCTGGTCTTAGAAACTCGAAACTTGGACTAAATTTATGGGGGTATTTCAAGGCTATCCACAAAATTTCATTAAATTCGGTTTAGCCGTTCTTCCGTGATGATGAGACAAACGAAAATTTCGTTTTTTACTAATATCTCGAGAACCACTGGTCATAGGAACTCAAAACACAGACTAAATTTTAAGTGGGGCTATTTCCAAGCTACCCACAAAATCTCATCAAATTCGGTTCAGCCGTTTTCCCGTGATGGTGGGACAAACAGACAGACAGACAGACAGATTTTCAATTTTATATATATACTAGCAGCATACCCGTTCTTCGTACGGAATATATAATATAAAGAAACTTATAATTCGCAATCATGTGCAAATTCCATTAAAATATTAAATTTATTGCTCCTAAAGAGAAGTTTAAGAATATCTGTTCTCACTATGCAGAATTATATTCACGGACAGATCTGAAGAATAAAACATCCTGGGCCCCTTTTGTAAGCAAATTTGCAAAAAAAAAAAGGAATTGAATCAATATATGTAACCTCGTAGTACTTATATTGTCGCAGATTAGAAAATATGCCAGTGTGTTAGTAGAAGATTACCCGTTTTACAATATGAGTCTCAAAAATATCTGCCAAAATAAAAGAGATGACGTAATAAATTGAAAATATCACTAATCCCCGTAATCTTTATACCAGAAGGTCGTAATTGATCCCAATATATGCCAATATATATCAAAATATATGCCAATATGCCTGTACTACTTATATTCTCGTAGATTAGAAGATATATTCGTGCATTTGCAGATTACTCGTACAACGTACTATATATGAGTTTCATCAATTTTCGTCATAAAATAAACAATGGCATAATAACTTGAAAATATCAATAATCCCTGAATCAACAGTCTCCGAAAATATCAATGATAATAATGTTTAAACCTGAAGATTGTAATTGATATTATCCAGTCAAAAATGCAATGTCAATGAAATTTATCTTATATACATATCTTTATTATTCAAATCGGAAAAGATTTAATAAAAATCGTATAGCACGTAACGCATTGGATCCGTTGCTAAGCGACATGATATCATTTGCTTAAAATAAATTGATGGAAATCATATCGTCTGAATAATGCTATCTCCATGAAAGGTTTGGCGACATTTTTATCAATTTAGCGATAACTTAAAAAATCGCCAAATTTATCACCAAGTGGGACTATAGAACTGATAGTCCCATTTTGCGACAAATTGACGGAACATCATCACAATACTATCCCCCACAGTTACCTTACACCTTTCTGGTAGGTCGGACGGTCTGGGTTTCAACAACAACAACAACAACAATACTATCCCCTAACAAAACACAATTATTTTCATTTATTAAGCGCAATTTTATCAATTCCATGATATTTTTATGGATTTACAAATATTTTTATCAATTTGGTGATATTAAAAAAATTCGTTAAATGTGTTACTAAGTAGGATGGGTGGACTGACCGACAAATGCTACCGAAACATCATTTCAATACTCTATTCTAAAAAAACAAATCATTGATTTGCGTCATTTTTATAAATTTGGAAAAATTTCCGCTAATTTGGTAAAGTTTAAGAAAAGTTACCAAGTTATTTAGAGATATTCCGCTAAACTCGTAGTTCTAAATTTGCAGATCTGAAGAATAAAATATCCTGATCCCGTTTGTATATACTAAATGAAAACACTAAAATTGTATTATAAGATACAGCCGTTCTACTCTTTTTTGCTTCATCAAACGGCTAAATGAATTTATTGGGTAAACACAATATATGAGTTTATTAGCTAAACACAATATATGAGCTGGAAACATCTTTGCTAAAATAAATGAAAGTGATGTACGCAGTCCGCAATTTATATAATTAAAAGAACAACAAAACATTTCTTTAAAAAATATATTTTTACATCCATTTATTTATTATTCAAATAGAAAAAATAATAATAAATATTAACAACACATTTAATTTCATTCCGTTGTCGAGCAACATGATATAAGATAGAATCTTCCTCATAAAATGAGAAATTAAATAGCCATTTTGATTTCTTTATACTTTTCATCGTTGAGTAATAACTTGTGAAAGATAACCATGGAGGTAGATTTTTCCATTTAAATTCATGTTTCAAACAATTCGTGTTTTCCGATAGTGACTATTTAATGCAAAAATCCTGCACCAAACTCGGAAATAAAGTTTTATTTACTTTCGACGTTTTAAACAAACGATTTTGATCCTTTCCGTTTGAATAAACCACGGAGTTGGAGAGTATAACTCATAGGAAAAAGTTCCGTTTTTCATTAATATCTCGACAACCCCTGGTCTTAGAAACTCGAAACTTGGACTAAATTTATGGGGGGCTATTTCAAGGCTATCCACAAAATTTCATTAAATTTGGTTCAGCCATTTTTCTGTGATGATGAGACAAACGAAAATTTCGTTTTTCACTAATATCTCGAGAACCACTGGTCGTAGGAACTCCAAACATGGACTAAATTTTAATTGGGGCTATTTCTAGGCTACCCACCAAATTTCATCAAATTCTGTTCAGCCGTTCTCCCGTGATGATGGGACAAACAGACAGACAGACAGACAGACAGACAGACAGACAGATTTTCAATTTTATTTATATAGACTAGCAGCATACCCGTTCTTCGTACGGAGTATAAAATATAAAGAAATTTATAATTCAGATTTATATGCAAATTATGTTAAAATATTAAATTTATTGCTCCTAAAGAGAAGTTTATGAATATCTGTTCTCATCATGCAAAATTATCGTCACGGGCAGATCTGCAGAATAAAACATCCTGGCCCCTTTCGAAAGCAAATTTACAAAAAAAAGGAATTGAATCAATATATGCAAAATGAAAACATTAAAATTTAATAGGACCCGTACTACTTATATACGCGAATATTAGAAGATATAACCTGTATTAGTAGATTACATGTATAAATTGAAAATATCAATAAACCCGTAATTGATTTCAATATATGCCAGAATGAAAGCACTAAAATTATATGGGTACCCATACTACTTATATTGTCGCAGATTAGAAAATATGCCTGTATGTTAGTAGAAGATTACCCTTATTACAATATGAGTCTAAAAAATCTTTGCCGAAATAAAACAGATGACATTATAAATTGAAAATTTCAATTATCCCCGTAATCTTTATACCAGAAGGTCGTAATTGATTCCAATATATGCCAATATGTATCAAAATATATGCCTATATACCTGTACTACTTATATTCTCGTAGATTAGAAGATAACATGTGCATTTATAGAAGATAACTCGCACAACGTACAATATGTGAGTTTCAACAATTTTTGTCATAATAAAACAATGGTATAATAATTTGAAAATATCAATAATCCCTGAATCAATAATCCCCGAAAATATCAATAATAATAATGTGTAACCTGAAGACCGTAATCGATATTTTCCAGTCAAAAATACAATGCCAATGAAATTTATTTTATATACATATCTTTATTATTCAAATCGGAAAAGATTTAATTAAAATCGTATGCTACATAACACATTGGATTTACATCCATTGCTAAACGACATGATATCAGTTGCTTCAAATAAACTGATGGAAATCATATCGTCTGAATAATGCTATCTCCATGAAAGGTTTGGCGATATTTTCTTCAATTTAGCGATAACTTAAAAAATCGCCAAATTTATCGCCAAGTGGGACTGTAAAACTGATAGTCCCATTTTGCGACAAATTGACGAAACATCATCATAATATTATCCCCTAACAAAACACAATTAATTTCATTTATTAAGCGCAATTTTATCAATTTCATGACATTTTTATAGATTCACAAACATTTTTATCAACTTGGTGATATTTTAAAAATTCGATAAATGTGTTACTAAGTAGGATGGATAGACTGACCCACAAATGCTACCGAAACATCATTTCAGTACTGTCTTCTAAAAAAACGAATTTAATTTCATTGATTTGCGTCGTTTTTAGCAATTTGGCGATATTTCCGTCAATTTGGCAAAGTTTAAGAAAAGTTGCCAAGTTAGCGATATTCCGCCAAATTCGTAGCTCTGAAATTGCAGATCTGAAGAATAAAACATCCTGATCCCATTTGTATATACTAAATGCAAACACTAAAATTGTATTAGAAGATATACTCTTTTTCTGTTTCTACAATCGGATAAATGAGTTTATTGGTAAACACAATATGAGTTTATTAGCTAAACACAATATAAAAGCTTAAAAACTCTTTGTCAAATGAAAGTGATGTACGCAGTCCTTAATTAATATAATTAAAAGAAAAATCAAACCGTTCCTTTACAAAATATATTTATACATCTATTTATTTATTATTCAAATAGAAAAAATAATGACAAATATTAAGAAAGGCATTTAATTTAATTGCGTTGCTGAGCAACATAATATAATAAAGAATCTTCCTCATAAACTGCGAAATTAAATAACCATTTTGATCTCTTCCCCATAAAATGCAAAAATAACCATTTTGATTTCTTTATACTTTCCATTGTTTAGTAAATGCTTGACCATGGAGTTAGATTTCCCATTAAAATTCATGTTTCAAACAATTCATGCTTTCAGATAGTGACTAATTAATGCAAAAATCCTGCACTAAGCTCAGAAATGAAGTTTTAATTCACGTTGACGTTTTAAACAAACGATTTTCATCCTTTCCGTTTGGATAAACCACGGAGTTAGAGAGTAGATCTCCTAGGATAAAGTTCCATTTTTCATTAATATCTCGACAACCCCTGGTATGAGAAACTCGAAACTTGGGCAAAATTTATGGGGGGCTATTTTAAGGCTACTCACAAAATTTCATTAAATTTGATTCAGCCGTTCTCTCGTGATGATGAGACAAACGAAATATTCGTTTTTCACTAATATCTCGAGAACCACTGGTTATGGAAACTCCAAACATGGACTAAATTTTAAGTGGGGCTATTTCTAGGCTACCCACAAAATTTCATCAAATTCAGTTCAGCCGTTCTCCCGTGATGATGGGACAAACAGACAGACAGATTTTCAATTTTATTTATATAGATATACTAGCAGCATACCCGTTCTTCGTACGGAGTATATAATATAAAGAAACTTGAAATTCATAATCATGCCCAAATTCTTATAGTATACTAAATGACATGTTTAATCAAAATATTCTGTTAAAATATTTAATATAATGATCCTAAAAAGAAGTTTAAGAATCTCTGTTCTCGCTATATAAAATTATCTTCATGGACATATCTGAAGAATAAAACATCTTGGACCCCTTATGTAAGCAAATATAAAAAAAAAAAATATGGAATTGAATCAATATATGCAAAATAAAGCGTTAAAATTGTATGGGACCCGTACTAATTATATACGCGAATATTAGAAAATATAACCTGCATTAGTAGATTACATGTATAAATTGAAAATACCAATAAACCCGTAATCTTTAAATCTGAAGTCATTTATTCCAATATATGTCAAAATTAAAGTGCTAAAATTATATGGGAAGATATACACGTACTACTTATAATGTCCGATTATTAGTAGAAGATTTCCCGTTTTGCAATATGAGTCACAAATGTTTTTTGGTAAAATACAACAGACGACGTAATAAATTGAATATATAATTAATCCCCTTAATCTTCATACCAGAAGACTGTACTTGATTCCAATATATATGCCAATATATGTCAAAATATATGCCAATATACCTGTACTACTTATATTCTCGTAGGTTAGAAGATATACCCGTGCATTCCTAGAAGATTACTCGTACAACGTACAATATGCGTGTGTCAGCAATTTTTGCCGCAATAAAACAATGGCGTAATAACTTAAAAATATCAATAATCCCTGAATCAATAATTCCGGAAAATATCAATAATAATAATGTTTAAACCTGAAGAGTATAATTGATATTATCCAGTCGAAAATGAAATGGCAATGAAATTTATTTTATATACATATCTTCATTATTCAAATCGGAAAGAATTTAATAAAAATCGCCTGCCGCATAAACACATTGGATTTAAATCCGTTGCTAAGCGACATGATATCATTTGCTTCAAATAAATTGGTAGAAAAAATATCGTCTAAATAGTTATATTTCTATGGAACATTTGGCGACAGTTTCGTCAAATTAGCGACATTTTAAAAAATAGCCAAATTTATCGCCAAGTGGGACTGTAGAACTGACAGTTCCACTTTGCGACAAATTGACGAAATAT
Organism: Amaurobius ferox; assembly: GCA_951213105.1. Taxonomy (NCBI): domain Eukaryota; kingdom Metazoa; phylum Arthropoda; class Arachnida; order Araneae; family Amaurobiidae; genus Amaurobius; species Amaurobius ferox. Next base: position 72,664,787 of record OX578142.1, on the reverse strand, counting down.
CATCACAATACTATCCCCTAACAAAAAACAATTAATATCATTTATGTAGCGCAATTTTATCAATTTCAAGATATTTTTATAGATTTGAAAACATTTTTATCAATTTGGTGACATTTTAAAAATTCGCTAAATGTATTACTAAGTAGGATGGTTGGTCTGACAGATAAATGCTAACCAAACATCATTTCAGTACTCTCTTCTAACAAAACAAAAATTTCATTGATATGTAGAAGACCCAAGCCACACGACCAACCCGAAGGTTTATGGCAGCTGTTTGTGTGTCGTTTATATCAATTTTGCGACATTTCCGTCAATTTGGCAAAGTTTAAGAAAAGTTGTCAAATTAGCGATATCCCTCCAAATTCGTAGCTTTGAATTTGCAGATCTGAATGAAACATTCTTATCCCGTTTCAATATACTAAATGAAAACACTACAATTGTATTAGAAGATACACCCGCTCTACTCTTTTTCTGTTTCAACAATCGGCTATATGAATTTATTGGCTAAACACAATATATGAGTTTAGTAGCTAAATACGATGTAAGCTTGAAAACTCTTTGCCAAAATAAATGAAATTGATGTACGCAGTCAGCAATTAATATAATTAAAAGAAAAATCAAACCGTCCATTCATAAGATATACTTTTATATCCATTTATTTATTATTTAAATCGAAAAAAAATAATAAAAACATTAACAAACACATTTAATTTAATTGCGATGCCGAGCAACATGATATATCCTCCTAAAATGTTAAAATTTATTAACCACTAACAGCACACCCGTTATTCGTACGGAGTGTACAATTTAAAGAAACTTAAAGTTTGCAATCATGTGCAAATTCTGTTAAAATATTAAATTTATTGCTCCTAAAGAGAAGTTTAAGAATATATGTTCTCACTATGCAAAATTATCTTCACGATCAGATCTGAAGAATAAAACATCCTGCCCCCTTTTGTAAGCAAATTTACAGAAGAAAAAATAGGAATTGAATGAATATATGCAACCCCGTACTAATTATATTGTCGCAGATCAGAAAATATGCCAATGTGTTAGTAGAAGATTACCCGTATTACAATATGCGTCTCAAAAATATTTGCCAAAATAAAAGAGATGACGTAATAAATTGAAAACATCAATAATATCCGTACTCTTTATACCAGAAGGTCGTAATTGATTCCAATATATGCCAATATATATCAAAACATATGTCAATATACCTGTACTACTTATATTCTCGTAGATTAAAAGATATACACGTGTATTTGTAGAAGATTCGTACAACATACAATATATGAGTTTAAACAATTTTTGTCATAATAAAATAATTGCAAAATAACTTGAAAATATCAATAATCCTTGAATCAATAATCCCCGAAAATATAAATAATAATAATTTTTAAACCTGAAGACCGTAATTGATATTATCCAGTCAAAAATGCTATAAGAAAAATCAAATCGTTCTTTTCTAAAATATATTTTTATATCCATTTATTTATTATTCAAATCGAAAAAATAATTATTAAAATTAGCAGACAGATTTAATTTAATTGCGTTTCTGAGTAACATGATATAAGATAGAATCTTATAACATGTTAAATATGTCATGTCTTATAACATAAACTGCGAAATTAAATAACGATTTTGATTTCTCTATACTTCTCATTGTTCCGTAAAAGCTTGTTTTAAATAAACCATGAACCATGGAGATAGATTTCACCTTTAAATCATGTTTCAAACAATTCATGTTTTCAGAAAGTGACTAATTAACGCAAAAAATCTCCCATCAAACTCAGAGATTAAATTTTAATTCACTTTCAAACGATTTTCAAGCTTTTCGTTTGGATAAACCACGGAGTTAGGGAGTAGAACTCCAAGATAAAAGTTCCGTTTTTCATTAATATCTCGACAACCCCAGGTCTTAGAAACACGAAACTTGGACAAAATTTATGGGGGGATATTTCAAGGCTATTCACCAAATTTCATTCAATTCGGTTCAGCCGTTTTTCCGTGATGATGAGACAAACGAAAATTTCGTTTTTTACTAATATCTCGAGAACCACTGGTCGTAGAAACTCAAAACACGGATATAATTTTAAGTGGGGCTATTTCTGGGCTACCCACAAAATTTCATCAAATTCGGTTCAGCCGTTCTCCCGTGATGGTGTGACAAACAGACAGACAGACAGACAGACAGACAGACAGACAGACAGACAGACAGACAGACAGATTTTCATTTTTATTTATATAGATCATGAATAGATATATCATGAATGAGCTTCGGAGTTAAAATAATGTTTTAATAACTACAGAATTTGAAAACGGTGAAAAATATTACAAACATATGTCAAAGATATCCATTGTGCAGAAATAAACGCGATTTATTAAGCATTTAAAAATCTCTGGTTAATACCAACAATAGTCTTAAACTTTATGTCTGCTTTCTACACAAGAAATAAAAGTCTGTTGGAATAAACTAAGTTTCATAAAATATCACCCTAACAAACTAAAAATAATGGTATACTTATCGTAAACTATCCCGGAGGGTATACTGATATCTGTTGCTCATTATTTGGGAATGTATATAAAATAAACTATCATGTAGTGTAATCAGTAGTCACCTTTTGTACTTTTTATTCATTTTCCCTCCCTATCTTCTCTTTGTTATTAACAATATCCCAGACAGCCTGAGGGGCCGAAACATTATTGAAAGGTATTACCCTGGTCTGCTATTGGTTGCAAGTAGAGCTACGTAACTGCCGATGCTGCGTTTTATTTGGAGTTGTCTGAGAATGGGTGCCAAATTATTTGCGTTATCGCTTATTACGAGAGATTTATCCGATCTATAAATAGATATTTTTAATGGAAATTATAGAATTTATGAGGTTAGATTAACTATAAAAGAAAAAGTTAATATTTGATTGTGCAGAGTAGTGGCTTCTGCTCCATAACATTGCATTGCGTATATTCAAGTACGTACTCACCTTGCCATTTTTAAGGCACCTATATAGGTAATTCCTGAGGCTTTTATATTATATACTAGCAGCATACCCGTTCTTCGTACGGTGTATATAATATAAAGAAACTTATAATTCGCAATCATGTGCAAATTCTGTTAAAATATTAAATTTATTGCTCCTAAAGAGAAGTTTAAGAATATCTGTTTTCACTATGCAAAATTATCTTCACGCGCAGATCTGAAGAACAAAACATCCTGGCCCCTTTTGTAAGCAAATTTACAAAAAAAAAAAAAAAAGAATTGAATCAATATATGCAATCCCGTACTACTTATATTGTCGCAGATTAAAAAATATGCCAGTATGTTAGTAGAAGATTACAGGTATTGCAATATGAGTCTCAAAAATCTTTGCCATAATATAAGAGATGCCGCAATAAATTGAAAATATCAATAATCCCCGTACTCTTTATACCATAAGGTCAAAATTGATTCCAATATATGCCAATACATATCAAAAGATATGCCAATATACCTGTACTACTTATATTCTCGTAGATTAGAAGATATACCCGTGTATATGTAGAAGATTACTCGTACAACGTACAATATATGAGTTTAAACATTTTTTGTCATGATAAAACAATTGCATAATAACATGAAAATATCAAAAATCCCTGAATCCTCGAAAATATCAATAATAATAACGTTTAAACCTGAAGACTGTAGTTGATATTATCCACTTGAAAATGCTATAAGAAAAAATCAAATTGTTCTTTTCTAAAATATATTTTTATATCCATTTATTTATTATTTAAATCGATCCGTTTCTGAGTAACATGATATAAGATAGAATCTTCCTCATAAACTGCGAAATTAAATAACCATTTTGATTTCTTTATACTTTTCATTGTTCAGTAAAAACTTGTTTTAAATAAACCATGGAGATAGATTTCCCTTTTAAATCATGTTTCAAACAATTCATGTTTTCAGAAAGTAACTAATTCGCGCAAAGAATCTCCCATCAAACTCAGAGATTAAATTTTAATTCACTTTCAAACGATTTTCAAGCTTTTCGTTTGGATAAACCACGGAGTTAGAGAGTAGAACTCCTAGGAACAAGTTTCGTTTTTCATTAATATCTGGACAACCCCAGGTCTTAGATACTCGAAATTTAGGCCAAATTTATGGGGAGCTATTTCAAGGCTATTCACAAAATTTCATCAAATTCGGTTCAGCCATTCTCCCGTGATGGTGAGACAAACGAAAATTTCGTTTTTTACTAATATCTCGAGAACCACTGATCGTAAAAACTCCAAACATGGACTAAATTTTAAGTGAGACTATTTTCAGGTTATCCACAAAATTTCATCAAATTCGGTTCAGCCGTTCTTCCGTGATGACGGGACAAACAGACAGATTTTCAATTTTATATATATAGACTAGCAGCATACCCGTTCTTCGTACGGAGAATATAATATAAAGAAACTTAAAATTCACACTCATGTGCAAATTCCTATAGTATACTAAATGACATTTTTAATCAAAATATTCTGCTAAAGTATTTAACATAATGTTCCTAAAAAGATGTTTAGGAATGCCCGTTCTCGCTATCTTCACGGGCAGATCTGAAGAATAAAACATCATGGCCTCTTTTGTAAGCAAATTTACAAAAAATATGGAATTGAATTAATATATGCAAAATAAGAGCGTTAAAATTGTATGGGACCCGTACTACTTATATAAGCGAATATTAGAAGATATAACCTGTATTAGTATATTACATGTATAAATTGAAAATATCAATAAATCCGTAATATTTAAACCAGAAGGCAGTCACTGACTCCAATATGTGCCGAAATAAAAGTGCTAAAATTATATTGGGAGATATACCCATACTACTTATAATGTCTTAGATTAGAAGATATGTCCTAGTGTTAGTAAAATATTACCCGTATTATAATATGAGTCTTAAAAATCTTTGCCAAAATAAAACAGATTGATTAATAAATTAAAAATATCAATAATCCCCGAAATCTTCATACCAGAAGGCCGTACTTGATTCCAATATATGCCAATAAATGTCAAAATATATGCCAATATACCTGTACTATTTATATTCTCATAGATTAGAAGATATAGCCGTGCATTTGTAGAAGATTACTCGTACAACGTACAATATATGAGTTTCAACCATTTTTTCCGCAATAAAACAATGGCATAAGAAATTGAAAATATCAATAATCTCTGAATCAATAATCCCCGAAAACATCAATAATAATAATGTTTAAATCTGAAGATCGTAATTGATATTATCCAGTCAAAAATACGATGGCAATGAAATTTATTTTATATACATATTTTCATTATTAAAATCGGAAAATATTTAATAAAAATCTTCTTCCTCATAAACACACGGAATTTAAATCCGTTGCTAAGTGACATATTATGGTTTGCTTCATATAAATTGGTGGTCAAAATATCGTCTGAATAACGCTATTTCTAATGAAGGTTTGGCGACATTTTAAAAAATCGCCAAATTTATCGCCAAGTGGGACTGTAGAACTGACAGTCCCACTTGGCGATAAATTGACGAACCATCATCAAAATAGTATCCCCTAAAAACACAATTTCATTTATTTAGGGCAATTTATCAATTTCAAAATATTTTTATGGATTTATAAACATATTTATAAATTTGGTGACATTTTAAAAATTCGCTAAATGTGTTACTAAGTAGGACGGTTGGACTGACAGACAAATGCTAACGAAACACCATTTCAGTACTTTCTTCTAACAAAACAAAATAAATTTCATTGATTTACGTCATTTTTATTAATTTGGGGCCATTTCAAACAATTTGGTAACTTTTAAGAAATTTGGCATGTTAGCGATATCCAGCCAAATTCGTAGCTCTAAATTTGCAGATCTAAATAAAATATCGTGATTCAGTTTGTATATACTAAATGAAAGCACTAAAATATTATTAAAAGATATACCCATTCTACTCTTTTTCTGTTTCAACAATTGGATAAATGAATTTATTGGGTAAACAGAATATATGAGTTTATTAGCTAAACACAATATATAAGCTTGAAACCTCTTTGCTAAAATAAATGAAAGTGATTTATGCAGTTCGCAATTAATATAATTAAAAGAAAAATCAAACCGTTCATTTATAAGATATATTTTAATATCCATTTATTTATTCAAATCGAAAAATTAATAATAATCATTAACAAACACATTTAATTTTATTCCGCTGCCGAGCAACATGATATAAGATAGAATCTTCCTCATAAAATGCGAAATTAAATAACCGTTATGATTTCTTTATACTTTTAATCGTTGAGTAAAAGCTTGTGAAATATAAAACATGGAGGTAGATATTTCCATTTAAATTCATGTTTCAAACAATTCATGCTTTCAGATAGTGACTATTTAAAGCAAAAATCCTGCATCAAACTAAAAAATAAAGTTTTAATTCCCTTTGACGTTTTAAACAAACGATTTTCATCCTTTCCGTTTGAATAAATCACGGAGTTGGAGAGTATAACTCATAGGAAAAAGTTCCGTTTTTCATTAATATCTCAACAACCCATAGTCTTAGAAACTCGAAACATGGACTAAATTTATGGGGTGCTATTTCAAGACTATCCACCAAATTTCATTAAATTCAGTTCAGCCGATTTTCCGTGATGATGAGACAAACGAAAATTTCGTTTTTTACTAATATCTCGAGAACCACTGATCGTAGAAACTCAAAACACGGACTAAATTTTAAGTAGGGCTATTTCTAGGCTACCCACAAAATTTCATCAAATTCGGTTCAGCCGTTCTTCCGTGATGACGGGACAAACAGACAGATTTTCAATTTTATATATATAGACTAGCAGCATACCCGTTCTTCGTACGGAGAATATAATATAAAGAAACTTAAAATTCACACTCATGTGCAAATTCCTATAGTATACTAAATGACATTTTTAATCAAAATATTCTGCTAAAGTATTTAACATAATGTTCCTAAAAAGATGTTTAGGAATGCCCGTTCTCGCTATCTTCACGGGCAGATCTGAAGAATAAAACATCATGGCCTCTTTTGTAAGCAAATTTACAAAAAATATGGAATTGAATTAATATATGCAAAATAAGAGCGTTAAAATTGTATGGGACCCGTACTACTTATATAAGCGAATATTAGAAGATATAACCTGTATTAGTATATTACATGTATAAATTGAAAATATCAATAAATCCGTAATATTTAAACCAGAAGGCAGTCACTGACTCCAATATGTGCCGAAATAAAAGTGCTAAAATTATATTGGGAGATATACCCATACTACTTATAATGTCTTAGATTAGAAGATATGTCCTAGTGTTAGTAAAATATTACCCGTATTATAATATGAGTCTTAAAAATCTTTGCCAAAATAAAACAGATTGATTAATAAATTAAAAATATCAATAATCCCCGAAATCTTCATACCAGAAGGCCGTACTTGATTCCAATATATGCCAATAAATGTCAAAATATATGCCAATATACCTGTACTATTTATATTCTCATAGATTAGAAGATATAGCCGTGCATTTGTAGAAGATTACTCGTACAACGTACAATATATGAGTTTCAACCATTTTTTCCGCAATAAAACAATGGCATAAGAAATTGAAAATATCAATAATCTCTGAATCAATAATCCCCGAAAACATCAATAATAATAATGTTTAAATCTGAAGATCGTAATTGATATTATCCAGTCAAAAATACGATGGCAATGAAATTTATTTTATATACATATTTTCATTATTAAAATCGGAAAATATTTAATAAAAATCTTCTTCCTCATAAACACACGGAATTTAAATCCGTTGCTAAGTGACATATTATGGTTTGCTTCATATAAATTGGTGGTCAAAATATCGTCTGAATAACGCTATTTCTAATGAAGGTTTGGCGACATTTTAAAAAATCGCCAAATTTATCGCCAAGTGGGACTGTAGAACTGACAGTCCCACTTGGCGATAAATTGACGAACCATCATCAAAATAGTATCCCCTAAAAACACAATTTCATTTATTTAGGGCAATTTATCAATTTCAAAATATTTTTATGGATTTATAAACATATTTATAAATTTGGTGACATTTTAAAAATTCGCTAAATGTGTTACTAAGTAGGACGGTTGGACTGACAGACAAATGCTAACGAAACACCATTTCAGTACTTTCTTCTAACAAAACAAAATAAATTTCATTGATTTACGTCATTTTTATTAATTTGGGGCCATTTCAAACAATTTGGTAACTTTTAAGAAATTTGGCATGTTAGCGATATCCAGCCAAATTCGTAGCTCTAAATTTGCAGATCTAAATAAAATATCGTGATTCAGTTTGTATATACTAAATGAAAGCACTAAAATATTATTAAAAGATATACCCATTCTACTCTTTTTCTGTTTCAACAATTGGATAAATGAATTTATTGGGTAAACAGAATATATGAGTTTATTAGCTAAACACAATATATAAGCTTGAAACCTCTTTGCTAAAATAAATGAAAGTGATTTATGCAGTTCGCAATTAATATAATTAAAAGAAAAATCAAACCGTTCATTTATAAGATATATTTTAATATCCATTTATTTATTCAAATCGAAAAATTAATAATAATCATTAACAAACACATTTAATTTTATTCCGCTGCCGAGCAACATGATATAAGATAGAATCTTCCTCATAAAATGCGAAATTAAATAACCGTTATGATTTCTTTATACTTTTAATCGTTGAGTAAAAGCTTGTGAAATATAAAACATGGAGGTAGATATTTCCATTTAAATTCATGTTTCAAACAATTCATGCTTTCAGATAGTGACTATTTAAAGCAAAAATCCTGCATCAAACTAAAAAATAAAGTTTTAATTCTCTTTGACGTTTTAAACAAACGATTTTCATCCTTTCCGTTTGAATAAATCACGGAGTTGGAGAGTATAACTCATAGGAAAAAGTTCCGTTTTTCATTAATATCTCGACAACCCCAGGTCTTAGAAACTCGAAACATGGACTAAATTTATGGGGTGCTATTTCAAGACTATCCACCAAATTTCATTAAATTCAGTTCAGCCGATTTTCCGTGATGATGAGACAAACGAAAATTTCGTTTTTTACTAATATCTCGAGAACCACTGATCGTAGAAACTCAAAACACGGACTAAATTTTAAGTAGGGCTATTTCTAGGCTACCCACAAAATTTCATCAAATTCGGTTCAGCCGTTCTCCCGTGATGATGGGACAGACAGACAGACAGACAGACAGACAGATTTTCAATTTTATATATATAGATATATATATAGTCGATTGGAGACTCACACTCCAGAGATTGAGTAACCAGTAGATACTGAGCATTAAAAGACACTAACAGATGTTCTGCGTGGGTACAGCTGGTGAATTTCTAATTTAACTTTATTTTATTTATTGTGTAATTTCCATTGTGGTACCAGTTGAACATTCAGAAAAATATCTCTTCAACGTTTAACATTTATTTTATTTTAAAATACTCCCAATCGGCACATCCTATACACATCTTACACTACTATCAGTATAATAATTAAAGATTTTGATCTTCAAACTTATTGTGTACGAGTATTTTGAGTATTATGGAATTCATTCAAATTAAAAGTCCAAGTTAATCCAAGTATTCTAAAATACAAGGGGATTGGATCGGATTATAGGGACTCGCTGCGGCTGTTCTATGCAGAAGTTAAAATAAAATAAGTTATTTATTAGAATCATTCCTTTAAGAACGCATCTCGTGGTCATTATTACAATTTATACTTTTCGCTAATAATAAGTTGTTAATTGATGTCAATTAATGTATGTTAATATGTAGCACTTCTCCGCCGTCTAAGCAGATAGTTCACACTTTCGGATAGGTTGGACTAAGATCTGTAGAATATTTTATTAAACTTCGGTCGGACAGCCTGCTGTTAGCGTTAGATGCAATGAATCACTGAGGTCTGAAAAATACCAAATTTGGATTTTTATTGGCTTCTACTATTGATAGAAGTGATTCTCTTCATTCACTACAATTACGACAAATAAAATACTATCACGAAAAAAAAAAGCAAAGGAATGTAGAGGTCATACAGATCTAATCTAAGTAACACTTTTATCTGAAATATGAAGAATAATTTTGACACGTCCCTGTAAAAAGAAAAACTATCATCTCATTGGCTCAACGGATAGATTATGACTGGCCAGCAAAGGGATCGAAACCCATGTTCGAAACATACTTATTCGAACCCCATGGACTTGAGAGTTCTTTACAATCTTTAAACATTTTGCAGGGGTAACCGTTAACTCTAAAAATCATTCAGCGTATTAATATGTAACGTGCAGCAGCAAACAACTTACACCCTCCTCCCTCCCCTCTCTCTTTACTATAACAATTACTTAAAAATAACCCCCAAAGATATGCGAGCAGTACGATAAAGACAGGCAGTTATGAATATCATAAAAATGTTATTACTGTATACTTTTCCCACGTGCTAGTTACCTACATAACCATAACTTATTTCCCGTAGAATCTTCTTATCTAAGTCGTGAAATCGTGAGGAATTCAAACAAAGGTTGGTACACGCTGGTTGCAGAGCCTTGGCTTCTTAGGAAGCTGATATCACTGATGTAAAGTAGCTAGCTACTCAGGGCGCGGCCTGTGCTTTACTCGCGCCTCCTTTCTCCTTTACGCCGTGAGCAGGCGTGGAAGTAAATGAGAGCACGGAAAGCTGGTTCTCAAGAAATTACTTGGAAAATCACAATGGCTGACTAAATCGTATTTTCGCGCAATTTAGAAACTAAGACTATTTTGCGAGGTATGAGGTGGGATTTTCGCAACCAGGACCCACATTTTTGCTCAGTTTGTAGTAATTGCGGCATACGTGTACTTTATTTAATCGTTTCTCAGAGTGTGTTCCTCGGAACAGTGATGCTTCGCGTAAGATACGAATAGGTGTTCCGCAAAACATCGATGTTCCTCGAGAGTAGGGCCTTTTTACTTTCCCTATATACGTAGTTACTTCCCTATGAATATAGTTACCCCACAGGGGGCCCGTCATAAGATTGCGGTGTATAGAACTTGGCTTCCTCATAGCCCTGATCCTCCTGAGGGGAAATACATCTGTAGAGGGGCCGGCTGCTAACGTGGCTTAGGTTCTTAAGCAGAAGCTTCCAGGTGGTGGAGAGGAGCAGGCTCTTTATGACCTGTTACCAGACCAGTCGGCGACTGGGGTCTTGACTCGACGACTTCGCCTTGCCCAGTGAATGATTCCGCCGACTCTTGCTCCCCTGGTCGTGCGTCTCGCTGGATGGCAGATATATGCAGCCAAGCCGCCCTCCTCGTAGTGGCGTAAACCAAACGGTCGCCACTGGAGTTGGTAGTTAATCTGTCCCTATATGTATATATATATATATATATATATATATATATATATATATATATATATATATATATATATATATATATATATATATATATATATAACACAGTTAATGTTAGGGAAAGTATTGTGACGGGTCGAAAATTCGAATTCGAGTTTACGACGGAAGAGTTCAGGCATCCCGGAATTTGAATCAATAGTTGAGGCGATGTCTGTGTGCATGTGTGTGTGTGTGTGTGTGCGCGCGCGAGTGCGTGTGAGTCTGCGGAGACGATAGCTCACAAATGTTTCGAAGAAATTTGGTACAAAAATTGCAATGAGTAAATAGTAGAAGCCTATTGATTTTAAACGCAATCGAATGTTTGGAAGACTCCCAAATTTTCGAATGAAATTTTGAAAAAATCATTAAAAAATCAGAACGCCAATAATGTTACGTAAATAATCATTTTTCTGTAATTTTTCAATAGAACACGATTGATATAAATTTTAGAATGATAGCATGAACAGTTTTCGAGATATTACACTTTTTCAAATAAATTTATCAAAGCATCACACATAATTATGAAAAAAGTATTAACTATTGTAAAATATGTTCACTTTTCATATGTAATATTATGCGATAAATTTGTTAACATCATTATTTCGGATCTAGCTCGTTCCATTCACAAGATACTTTGTGTAAAAGATTTGTATAAGTCATTTATATATAAGAAATGCTCTTCTCTCCGTTTGTCTGTAACGCTTGGTGATTAATCTGGCAAATTTTGCGACTCGTGTAACGAAATATTGCCAACTTAGTGATATTTCGTCCCAAATTGACTAATATATCGTTAAAATTGCAAAAATGACGCTAAGTTAAGGAAAATGACGCCAAATTGATGAATTAATTATTATTTTAATATACGGACTCTATTGCTTATTGCGGATGCTATCAATATTAATAGTTGTCGATTTAGAGTGGCGTGAAATATAAGTTAATTGGGACTTCGAAATACTTTTTCAAGTTATCATTCGAAAAAAACGCTCACATGTACAATTCAACACTAAAAACATTGTGCCGTAGATCTTATTTCTTTTTCAATATAAAAGGAATAAATTCATTGTATTATATAGGGAAAGTCATGTGTTGCTTACATCAGAATTTTTACTATAGGCAAAATAGGCAAATTCTGGTTACCGCCAAAACTTTAAGAGTCTGTTTTCCATGCTCAATTTATCTTTTTCTTTATTATAAAAGTTTTATGGGGGGGGGGGGGAGAATTTCCTTTTGCCTAGGGGCCGGAAAGAGTTCCCTGCTTAAGAGATGTGAATCGGTGTTCTATGGAACACTGGCGTTCCTTACTTTGCCGTAGCCAGGCAGGGGCCAGGGGGGGCTAAGCCCCCCCAAGAGGTATACTCAGCCCCCTGATGAAAATATTAAATGTTTAGTAATGACATGATATTTCATCTAAAATGTCATCCAAATGTTGCATAAAAAATTTCTTTGCGATTTTTTTGTAAAGTACTTTGTTTTAAAGATTTTTTAATTTAGCTGAATTTGTGATTATACTAATTAATGATCAATTTATTTATATATTTAATTTAAAAATATTTCAAATTTTTAAAAATTATGACAATAGTATTTGGGATACTTTTGTATTATTGAGGGGGTTTACTGTTTTAGTACATTATAGAGTCAAATTCAACTGATAAGTAGTTAAGAGTTAATAATAAACATTAACTTGTATTAGCTTTCAAAAATTTTCTTAGATTTATTAACATCTTTACTACTAGTTAATGTTTATATTAAAATCAATTGTAATTATTATATATTAATATTGATGCATATTAGCTATATGGATATCAATAATCAGCTCTTAGCTTGCAAATATAAATATGCAATTATTTGTTAATAAATTATGTGGATTGAAATATACAATAGTAACTATTGTGGTTTATAAATGCTAATGAGTAATTGCGTTTTTGGTGAGCCTCTTCTTCAAGACTGTTGATCCCCCTTGAATTTCACTCCAGCCCTTCTTGAATTTCGTGTCTGGCTATGGCCCTGGTTCCTTGAGTGGTGGGAACAGAAGCCCCGCAGAACATTGATATTTCGTGAGATGCCAATAGATTTTTTGTGGAACATTGATGTTCCATGAAATACGAATAGGTGTTCCGCGAAACATTGATGTTCCTTAAGAGATGCGAGCAGAAATTGCTAGTTACTTTTAGACCCTTGATATCCTTGCACTAATCTGCAAAGTCGATTTGTTCGGGCCCCAATGTAAAGAGCCTTTTTGCCCGAGACAGGACTCGAAACGTGGATCTTCGTTCTGGCCAGCAAGCGCTTTTCCATTTGAACCACTGGGACCAATTCAAAGTCCAAATCCAATTCAAAACTAGAATTAGGTGTAAAATTGATCTTTGCTCTAGACATATTTTTGTTCTTTTCTTAGGACTAATCCGTTAAAAAACCAGACTAAACCGAGCCAAAGATTGACCATACCGTGCCAAATATGACAAACTTTATCAATGCAGTCGTGCCCATCCCATTCCAAGGTGATCTCCACTGCATCGTATTCGGATGTTCACGATCTGAAGAGTTCTTATGTCAAATTGTCCTTAAACTGGTGAGATACGCAGGTGGTGATTTCAATGGCTTCTCTCTTCAGTGAATGATGATATTAATCATTCTATGTGGGAAGAGTAATTTCATTGTTTATGTAAAAGGGACTCAAATTGCTTGCACCTTTGTTGTGGAAAACTAATTCAACCAGAGATCTAGGCTTGTGATGGAGTCGCAACATATGTTGCAAGCTAAAAGCTCGCAACAGTTTATGTATAATTGTTGTTTAATATACTTTTGTATTCTGGATATTTCAAGATGATGAAAATTAAATATAGAGTTTCCAGGAAAGCCCTTAAGCACCAAAATTTGTAAGGAAAGGTCAATGAGTACACACGTTAGATATATCTATAGTAAAGTGATAAAACCCGGTCGAATAAATGGAATTGGAGCATCTCTAGTGGAGAATTTAAAAGGTTAGGAGTGCGAAATTAACAACAAAGCGAGATATAAGAAAGATGTCAATTACAAAGTTGTTGTTATTGTTGCTGCTAATCTCACTTGCCTTGAAAATGCCAGATCAAGCCCATGGTCAAGGTAAAACGAGAGGAATTTCTGCTTTTACTGTTCCAAAGACCCCCAGGCATACCATTGTAGAAGTCCTACTTGGCCTAATGCTACCCAATTCAGACAGAAACACAGGGGTGTGGCAGCCCGAAGGATCGTGCCATCCTTCCCTTGACCACCACATCTTTGATGAACTTTCGAATCTATAGATTTATCGTGCTCATACTTTGCGAAGACATGGAAATATGTCTTGGGCGGCGTCTATGATCGAAACCGGGACCACTGAGTGACATCCTTTTGCACCACTGGGCTATCTCTGCATCAATTACTAAGTTGTAGAGGATTATCTAATCAGTAATAATCAACATGAAGCACGTGTAAAACACGTATATGGAAGGCAATAAATACCCCAAAAGTCGTATCGTCAGGGACTGTATCCCGGTGACACCTACTATGTTTGCCAAAGTAATAGATAATATTCTTTCTCGAATTCAAATGTGTTTTGTTGCTAAAGGAAAACATTCTAAACAGGCTGCTATTAAATTCCTGTATATGTAAGTATTATTTATTTTAGAATTCCTGTATATGACAGCCATTTGAAAATATCCATATTATGTGAAATAAATGCCTTTTGTAACGGTTTTATTGTTGACTAGAAACTGTACCCGGCATTGCCCTGGATATATAGCAGGGATTAATTAAATTCATTTAATTTTCGAAATGCTTAGTCACTAGCTGCGCGAGCACACTCTTACATTACAAAACACAAGCGAGCCCTAAATAAGCACCTAATCACACAATATTTTCTTTTAAACAACGCGAAATCGAAGAGTCCACTACGTAAAAATAATTAAATAAGCGCCCGCTGCTTAAATAATACATTTGAACAGAATTTCAAAGGCTTTCGATCCGAAATTTGCACGCTTCAAATCGCACGCGCGCTTCGCTGAAGCAAAAAATCTGATGTGAGCAGCACATGACTTTCCCTGCAGATTCAAACTCATTTTGTAATTTTTTATTTCATTATGCATTATATTGAGTTTAATTGCAGAAAATAATATGGATAATTTTTTGATATTATATCCAATTCGTTTTTTTATTGCATCTTTGTTTCGTTTAGCAACTTTAAATTCTTCAGGTCCTTAAAATTCCAAAAACTAATTTTATCAATACATACAGTTTTTGCGGGCCATTTCGCAATAAAGGCAGGTTCATCCATTCCGAATCGTACCAAAATCTAATCAGCACCAGGGTCGCTCACAAGTGACTTATCTACCAAATTTTATGAAATTTAGTCGATTAGTTGAGTTAGAGGGAATATATACAATTTTTGCGGGCCATTTCGTAAAAAAAAATACCGGTTCTTCTTTTTCGAATCGTAACAAAATCTAATCAGTACCAGGGTGACCCACAAGTGGCTTATCTACCAAATTTTGTAAAATTTGATCAATTAGTTTTTCAGTTAGAGTCGATACAGGCAATTTTTGCGGGCCGTTTCGCAAAAAAAAAGCGGGTTGTTTTATCCCGAATCGCACTAAAAACTAATCAGCACCAGGGTCATACACAAGTGATATACCTACCAAATTTTATGAAATTCGGTCCATTAGTTTTTGAGTTAGAGTGGATACATACATTGCACAGACAGACACACAGCACACAGACACACACACAGCAGTCACGCTAAAAATAGTTTCTTCGTATTCTAGAGGTCTCAAAACGTGTAGATACGTCGAAAACTCGAATTGTGATTTTCGGTATGATTCCAATACTTTATACATTACATGTATTGCAGGGAAAGTAAAAATCTGATGTGGGCAGCACATGACTTTCCCTGCAGTCTTATATACAAGTTCTGTTTATTTTAATTAAATTTAATTCATTTTTAATTCAATTTTTGTTCTCATTCGGTAACTGTACTTATTTTCAAAGGTGGCGTAGAGAACATACGAAAAATCTAAAATATCTTGAGAACGGCTAGACCTAGTGTAATGGGGTTGGTCTTATTATTTTCTTCGTTAATAATTACGTATAAAACAAGCATTTAATGGATATATTTGGCATACGTAGTTTTTTATTTTAGATTTTGACGACTTTTGCGGGCTATTTTGCAAAAAAAGGCAGGTTATTTTTTTCCGAATCATACCAAAATCTAATCAGCACCAGGGTGACCCACAAGCGACTTATCTACCGAATTTTGTGAAATTCGGTCCATTAGTTTTTCAGCTAGAGTGGATACAAGCTTTCGCGGGCCATTTCACAGAAAAGGCGGGTTCTTTTATCATGAATCGTACCCAAAACTAATCAGCACTAGATTCGCTCACAAGTGACTTACCTACCAAATTTCATGAAATTCGGTTGATTAGTTTTTTAGTTAAAGTGGATACAAAATCTGCACAGACACACATACACACAGACAGACACACAGACACACACACAGACGTCACGCTAAAAATAGTTTTTTCGTATTCTAGAGGTCTCGAAACGTGTAGATCCGTCGAAAACTCGAGTTGCGATTTTCGGCATGATTCCAATACTTTCCCTATACATTACCATGTATTGCAGGGAAAGTAAAAATATGAGAACCGCAATTGACCGTATATTCAACACACTGCTTATGAGAAGGAAAATACGCAGACTCTTTCACCCAATGCCAAAATATTCACTCTCTTAAACGGATTGAGCTTGGTCCACTTCCCAGACCTTCGGCCACGCGTTGGGTCCGAAGACTGCCAGATCCGCTCAAAAAATTCAGAAATGCCTCGGATAAACATTTATAATTAATCATCGCATGGGTTTATGAAATTATTTTTTTCTAGAGATGATCTGGGATGTTTTAAGCAGCTGTTGATAAAAAATGAACGTGAAATGGCGCATAAATTTTAATATATCATAATGTATAATAATCGAAGAGGTTTGAAACGCACGAAAAGTATATACGTTTTAAAAATTCATTAAAATTTGTCTACTCATCGTATGTACTCCGTTCAAACAGTGTTTGAAGGAGAATGTTTCGATCTTTTCGATGGTGTCAACATTAAAACTCTGTGATAATATTTTAGATCACTGAAGAATCGATTTGTGTAAATATCGGCCGAAATCGTTGTAAATCGGGCTAAAACATAAAATAACTAAAACACTAATTATAAATTAAAAAAAAATAATAACGCCGAGGGTGCAACTGTGTACGTCGAGAAGTACTTGTGTACCAAATTTCATGATCGTATGACTCTTAGATTTCGCGCTACAGACTGTACACAGACAACATAATCATCTTCCTTTATTAAGTAGGATTCCTACTAATAAGACGATGCTCTATAACTTTGTAATTGGCTTTTTTCGTCTATTTAACTCTGTTGTCGAGTTGCTAATGCTAACTTTTTAAATTCTCCTCCATATGGGCACTGAAATTACTTCTATTCACTTATGGCTCTTTACTTACAAATTTATTAGGGTACTTAAGTACATTCTTGAACCCTGTATACTGTTAACTCTGTAATTGTCAGTGTTTATATTATTAATTATAGGCCTCGTGAAAATATTTTTGACTCTTATTTCATGCTTTCTGAAATCAAGTATGAAGGAAATAAGCAAAAACATGCATTTATACTAGGCATGGACAAACTTTTTGAGTCAATAAACACGGAAATAACCAAAAACGCGTATCACTTTCAATACAATGTATAGGGAAAGTATTGCGACGGGGAAAGTATTGTGACAGAAAATTCGAATTCGATTTTTCCGACGGAAGAGCGCGATTCAAGCATCCCTGAACTCGAATCGAATGTTTTTGGGGTGATGTCTGTGTGTATATGTGTAATGTGTGTGCATGTGTGTGTTAATGTGTGTGTCCGTGAATTTGTGGATATGATGTAATATGATGTTTAGCGGCTAATTTGGCAACTTTTTTAATGTTGTACCAAATTAACGAAAATGTCGCCAAATTTGCAAAAATGAATTTGCAATTACGAAAATGTGTTCCCGTGGATGCCATCCCCACTGGGTTCCAGTCTGAATTGGGTGGCACTTCCCGGCCGTCTAGCCAGATACCTTACACCTTCGGGTAGGACGAACGGTCTGGGTCGAAGAACACGAAAAACGATAGTTTAACGAAAATGATGCCAAATTTATGAATTAAATATTTTAATACATGGACTATATTGCTTATTGCGGATGCTATCAATATTAATAATAGTCAATTTAGATTTGCTCGAAATATGAATTAATTTTTTACTTTGAAATAATTTTACATGTTAATAACCGGAAAACGTCCAATGTACCAATCCGCGTTAAATATATTGTGCCGTGAATTTTGTTCTCGCTGTTAAACAAAGTAAAATCATGTGCGAACTACATCAGATATTTTTTATACATAAATGCTGAAATTGTTAAGTTATTTAAAATATTTTTTTAAATTCATTAATTAAATATTTACGTAAAATGTTTAAATGCTTATTTAAAGTACTTAAATTTCTTGTGAAATAGTTGTTTTTTTCTTATGTTTTTTTTACAAAAATTTTGTTACATCATGCAGCAACCGCTAATTCCCATTTTATGCCCTTTATTTACAGACATTTATATGAGTGTATGTGTATCCTGTTTCCCCCCTTTTTTTAACACCAATGGCAATCCCGGACACTGAACATTTTGTTCCTTTATCGAATGCCATAACATTTAGATGCTTCTAAAAAGTCATACACGTGTTGCAAATGCGGATCAAAAGCTATATTTGAAAGCAGGCACGTGCAGCGGGGGTCGGGCGGTCTGCTGTCGATTGTGTCAGAAGTGTGGCCCGCATCTGTGAAGAATAAATATTATAAAATTGGAGGTCTTTCACCATTAGTGTCGTCACAGACCTCCCTATCATAACTCGGCTTGAATTCGATTATTTTATGCTAGTTCCTAAAACCATTTATGAAAGTGAAATTTATGTGTGTGTGAAACATAAACACTTATTTAAATTAAATTAACTTCAGACCAAATAATATATAATTTGTCGTACCTAAGTGAAATATATATACACAGGGAGTTGTCTTGAAGTGGCGACAAACTCAAAGGGGTGATATTAGACATCAAGAGGAACAAAAATTGCCATAGAACATGGTATCGCAAACCACGTTTAGTCTGTGAAAATCGCAAAAGCAGACGTCGCCCCCACACCACTGTCCCCTCGAAAGTTCCCCAATGAATGGAGCGTTTTGAACGTAATTTGATACAATTATTACAATCCGTTAATACGGGAACCGTATTGATTTTAAACGTGATCGAATTTTCGGAAGATCCCCAAATTTCCGAAAGAATGTTTGAAAAAATCAAGACATTTAATAATGTTAAATAAATAAATATTTTGAATGTATTTTTTTAATCTGAAACGAATGACACAAATTTTAGAACGCTATCTTGGACCGCTCTATAGGAATATTGCATGTTTTTCAAATAAATGTATCTAAAAAATTACATAAAAATGAACAGTAGTAAGTATCATCAAATATGTAACACTTGGCGACAAATTTAGCGGCTAATTTGGCAACTTTTTTAATGTTGTACCAAATTAACGAAAATGTCGCCAAATTTGCAAAAATGAATTTGCAATTACGAAAATGTGTTCCCGTGGATGCCATCCCCACTGGGTTCCAGTCTGAATTGGGTGGCACTTCCCGGCCGTCTAGCCAGATACCTTACACCTTCGGGTAGGACGAACGGTCTGGGTCGAAGAACACGAAAAACGATAGTTTAACGAAAATGATGCCAAATTTATGAATTAAATATTTTAATACATGGGCTATATTGCTTATTGCGGATGCTATCAATATTAATAATAGTCAATTTAGATTTGCTCGAAATATGAATTAATTTTTTACTTTGAAATAATTTTACATGTTAATAACCGGAAAACGTCAAATGTACCAATCCGCGTTAAATATATTGTGCCGTGAATTTTGTTCTCGCTGTTAAACAAAGTAAAATCATGTGCGAACTACATCAGATATTTTTTATACATAAATGCTGAAATTGTTAAGTTATTTAAAATATTTTTTTAAATTCATTAATTAAATATTTACGTAAAATGTTTAAATGCTTATTTAAAGTACTTAAATTTCTTGTGAAATAGTTGTTTTTTTCTTATGTTTTTTTTTACAAAAATTTTGTTACATCATGCAGCAACCGCTAATTCCCATTTTATGCCCTTTATTTACAGACATTTATATGAGTGTATGTGTATCCCATTTCCCCCCTTTTTTTAACACCAATGGCAATCCCGGACACTGAACATTTTGTTCTTTTATCGAATGCCATAACATTTAGATGCTTCTAAAAAGTCATACACGTGTTGCAAATGCGGATCAAAAGCTATATTTGAAAGCAGGCACGTGCAGCGGGGGTCGGGCGGTCTGCTGTCGATTGTGTCAGAAGTGTGGCCCGCATCTGTGAAGAATAAATATTATAAAATTGGAGGTTTTTCACCATTAGTGTCGTCACAGACCTCCCTATCATAACTCGGCTTGAATTCGATTATTTTATGCTAGTTCCTAAAACCATCGACAAACTCAAAGGGGTGATATTAGACATCAAGAGGAACAAAAATTGCCATAGAACATGGTATCGCAAACCACGTTTAGTCTGTGAAAATCGCAAAAGCAGACATCGTCCCCACACCACTGTCCCCTCGAAAGTTCAACACAGGTTCAGTGTTAACATCTGGGCAGGGATCCTCGGAGATAATCTGTTGGGACCGTACCTTCTGCCTGAAAGCCTCAATGGCGCAACGTACCTTGTTTTCCTACAGCACGTCCTCCCGGATTTGCTACAGGGCGTATCGTCGACAGTGCGGCAGAACATGTAGTTCATGCATGATGGTGCACCAGTACATTTTTCCATTGTGGTACGTAACCACCGCCATGCTACATATCCCGGGAGGTGGATTGGATCTGCCGGACCTGTTGCTTGGCCTTCACGCTCCCCGGATCTCAATCTCTTGGACTTCTTTTTTTGGGGGACACCTTAAATCCCTCGTGTATCAGACGCCTGTGGAGACACTGGAGGATCTCATAGCACGGACCGTCGTCGTTGTGGCAGACATCGCCAGCATACCCGGTATCTTTCAGCGCGTCTGACAATCGTTACTCCGTCGTCATCGGTTGTGCAATGACCTTCGCGGGCGCAACTTCGAACAATTCCTGTAATCATTTCTCTCCGTTTCCTTTCTGGCATTGAACTGTGCTGCACAGGCTGTATTGTACTCATTCTGTCAATTAAATGGTTTTTGTACTTATTTATTTTACTTTTTTGTACTTATTTTGTACTTATTATTGTACTTTATTTTGTACAGCACCGGCTGTGTTGTAATCATGCTGTCAAGTAAATGGTTTTTCTACTTATTATTGGCCTTTTTGTCCCACCCGACTTCATACCCTTCATAAGTATTTTTGTGATTTTCACCGACTAAACGTGGTTTGCGATACCATGTTCTATGACAATTTTTGTTCCTCTTGATGTCTAATATCACCCCTCTGAGTTTGTCGCCACTTCGAAGCAACACCCTGTATATTAGAAAGAAGTAATAATAAAAATAATTAATTCAAGTAATCGTGATATATATATATATATATATATAAGATTCAAATAAAAGAGGGAAACGACCAATTGCATAGCATAAATGGCAGAGGTGGATTGCGACACCTCTTTCCCGGTTAGAAGCGTGCTTTTAAGCCCGGGCAACACTCCCGGAACCAATGCCATGCAGTGGCCTATCTTCCGGATATGTGTGAAGTCAAAGACACAGAAAAAAAATGTGAAGCAAACCATCTAGAAGCGACCACAAGACCAGAAACGACCTCAAGACTAGAAGCGACCATTGCAAGACTTTAGAAGCGACCATTGCAAGAGAAAGGGATGGAATGTAATCCGTATGAAGTGCATGCTGACGCTTAAAGCAGAAATCTGTTATCAACATGCACCAGGGTGCGCTGTCCACACATGCGCAATGGTCCCACTAAGAACTTAAAGTGTTACTGCAAACATCCGCTATATCTCTAAAGTATGCATTTTTTTCTCTTTCTGTATTGAAAATTGAATTATAATAGTATTTCAAGAAGTTTTCGGGATAATTTCTTTTTATTGCTTCTTGCATGATATTTCTGTTATGTATGATACAATCAGTCTTGAAAGTATTAATACGTTGATTTCTCTTGAGGTGATTGATGACAACATTTCTAAATATGTATCATACATAACAGAAATATCATGCAAGAAGCAATAAAAAGAAATTATCCCGAAAACTTCTTGAAATACTATTATAATTCAATTTTCAATACAGAAAGAGAAAAAAATGCATACTTTAGAGATATAGCGGATGTTTGCAGTAACACTTTCAGTTCTTAGTGGGACCATTGCGCATGTGTGGACAGCGCACCCTGGTGCATGTTGATAACAGATTTCTGCTTTAAGCGTCAGCATGCACTTCATACGGATTACATTCCATCCCTTTCTCTTGCAATGGTCGCTTCTAAAGTCTTGCAATGGTCGCTTCTAGTCTTGAGGTCGTTTCTGGTCTTGTGGTCGCTTCTAGATGGTTTGCTTCGCATTTTTTTTCTGTGTCTTTGACTTCACACATATCCGGAAGATAGGTCACTGCATGGCATTGGTTCCGGGAGTGTTGCCCGGGCTTAAAAGCACGCTTCTAACCGGGAAAGAGGTGTCGCAATCCACCTCTGCCATTTATGCTATGCAATTGGTCGTTTCCCTCTTTTATTTGAATCTTATATGATACTTTTTGTGCATGTGCTGCTTTGCGCCAACACTTGAAGTATAAGAATTTCCGTTGTATAAAAAGTTTTCACTTCGTTTTATATGATATATATATATATATATATATAAATATATATATATATTCAGCTTAGCTATTCCGATCTCAATTTCTGTTTAATGTTTCTTAGGACAATGTGCTTGTCCGCTGCATTATACATTATTGGTTTTTCATGTTCTTTTTGCAATTGGTTTATAAAATACTTTTGAGGTTGCCATAACGGGACTTAGTACAGTATTTTAGTTATTTTAAAATAGGTTAAGAAGATTTTCTCCCTCCAGCCGCCTGTTTCAATTTTCCCATGTTAACCTATTGAAAATAATCCCCAACCTCTAGCTCGTTTATTTTTTAGGATTTTTTCGATCTATGTTTTGCCAAGATTAGTATACACTAAAGTTTATATGTTTTAAAAAATCGATGAAATAGCTAAAATTATTTTTTATGTTTATCGAAAAGCAACATAAATATATTAGAAATACTTCTAATTATTTTTATCCATTTAAACACACACGCAAACCTTCCTATTCTTAGTATTTATGTTCGGCAAAAATCAGCTGGAACAAGTTCTAAAAACTAAATGAACTAGAGGAACGAACTAGTTAGGGACTATTTTCCATAGATTAACATAACGAAAATGAATCAAGCGGATGGAGGAAATGTATCCTCTTAGTCTTAGGGACTCAAATTGTCTATAAATTGCGGCGAACCTAATCAAAAGTTGAATACCATGTACATGACATTTGGATAATTTAATTTATTAAAATCACTAGTTATCCATATAATTTTTTTTCCCCACTTTAGAACATCAATAATCGATTTTTAAAGTGACGTCTGTCTGTGTGTGCAAATGTGTGGTGTTTGTGTAGTTTTGTGTCTATTAGTCTATGTTTGTGTAGTTTTGTGTCTATTAGTCTGCGTGCAATGTATGTATACTTAAGTCGAAAACTGATCCTTCAGTCAAATAACCCCATAATAATGCAAACGACATGAAATTTAGTAGATAAGTCACCCCTGCTTTACCCTAATGCTGATTAGATTTTGGTACAGTTGGGAAAATGAAACTAGCATTTTTTTAATGTACCTCAAACATTGACAAAAACTGAAATTAAGAATAAATATGCTTAAATGCATGAATTAAATGCTTATTTCATACGTAATTTTTCATGACAAAATAAATAAAATTACTTCTACTGCGGTAGAATGAGCCGTTTAAGTTATTTCAGTTTTCTTTTGGTAACTTGCTGCCATTTTAAAATACACGAAGTCGCCAAATTGAAAAGGAAATTATTTTAAATCAGAAAATCAGTGCGATAAACTTAAATTAATGTATACAACATAAAAAAAAAATAATAATTTGAGTCTGTATGAAAAGTCCTGTTATTTTATTCAAATATATTTATCAAAATCTTTCAATTTAAAACACATGGTTCTTTTACATTTACTAATCGACTCCTGAATTTTTCTATTCCCTGTTGTCCAATCGCACCTCTCAGACATCAACAAATATATTTCAGACAACATCTGAGTTACCTATTTCTAGCCTATGTCCCTTTTTTCTAAACATTCCGACATCACTCCCCTTTTGTGTCAGTTACGTCATTAGGCCAGCTGTCGACAAACTGTCTCCCCCCGTTTAAAAAAAGCATCCGTCCCCTGAAGTGGCCGCAGAAGATCCACTTTCAAGTGGACGCCCAATTTCGTCACCCCCTGGATCAAACATCGTAATGAAATTAAGCTCCGAAAACACTTGAAGACTTGACAGTGCTATGAAAAGAACTCCAAAAACCGACAGGATTGTTGAGCCATTGTTTGGACGTTCGCAGCGGGATTTCATACCGGAGGCGAGGAGCGCAATTTTTAATCGCGTTGCACCCCCCAACCCCCCATCTAGCAACCTTATCCAATTAGATTTATTTCACATTTGATAAACCGATTTACATCTAAGCCTCAAATAATTTTTCAGTGACCGCAGATGTGGGGATTGAGGGAAATTTGACACGGTTGATATTAATATTATAGGAATATGAAGTTTGGATGTAATTTAGAATTGAACTTTAGAATTTAGAAATTTAAATCGAAATTAATATACAACTTTTAAATTTTAAATAACAACCAAAATCCTTATATATAATTGCCTAACGTCTGTAACGTGTTTTTGTATTTCTATGCCTTCTAGAAACCCCCTGGTGACTTAAAAGGCTAAATCTTTGCACACTTATAGAATCGAATGCGGTACAGAACCCAACAAAGTCGGATTTTTGATATACCCCCATCCCCCGAAATAAAGAAAATGGGGAGTCGAAAAGTCTTTCCGGACCCTCCAGAAGCCCCCTGTTGAAATAGAAGACTGAATCTTTGTATTTGATTTTTTATTATAGATATAATTGAATTATCATTCAATTGTCCTTACTTTAATAATTTAATTAAATTTTTTAATATAAAAAAAATTATAATCATGAAATAATTAATGATTTCGAGTATCTGCAATGCTGAAAGAAGCAGTTCAAAGGGAGAGCAGAAGACAACGCATTCATAGAAACTGGTAAATGAACAAAGTTAGAAATTAATTAATGATTTCTAGTACAATCAAATATAAATTTTGCTCTGACACTCTTTTATATCTAAAAAATCTGATGTGGGCAGCACATGACTTTCCCTGCAGACTTATATACACATTCTCTTTATTTTAATGAAATTTAATTCACTATTAATTCAATTTTCGTTCCCATTTGGTAACTGGACTGATTTTCAAAGGTTGCGTAGAGAAAAACGAAAAAACGAAAATGTCTCGAGAACGGCACGTCCTAGCTAGTGTAATGGGGTTGGTCTTATTCTTTTCTTCGTTAAAAATTACGTATAAAACAAGCATTTAATGGATATATTTCAGAATACGTAGTTTTTTTATTTAAGATTTTGTCGATTTTTGCGGGCCATTTTGCGAAAAAAGCAGATTATTTTTTCCAAATCACACCAAAATCTAATCAGCACTAGAGTGACCCACAAGCGACTTATCTACCAAATTTTGTGAAATTCGATCCATTAGATTTTCAGCTAGAGTGGATACAAGCTTTTGCGAGCCATTTCGCAAAAAAAAAAGGCGGGTTCTTTTATTCCGAATCGTACCCAAAATTAATCAGCACCAGATTCGCCCACATGTGACTTACCTACCAAATTTTATAAAATTTGGTCCATTAATTTTTTAGTTAGAGTGGATACAAAATATGCACAGACAGACACACAGACAGACACACACACAGACGTCACGCTAAAAATGGTTTTTTCGTATTCTAGAGGTCTCGAAACGTGTAGATCCGTCGAAAACTCGAGTTGCGATTTTCGGCACGATTCCAATACTTTCCCTATACATTACCATGTATTGCAGGGAAAGTAATAAAAATACAAAGCTTCTGACTCAAAAAATTTTATTATGTCTATCCGTAAAACAAAGATTTAAAGTTATTTATGGAAAAGGTTGGAATAAACATTTAAAGTATACAAAACATTAAAGCATAATACATTTAAAGTATACAACACGTTTAGCTGTTAGTCCTCATATCATTGCTGAAAGAGTAGCCAATTGCTGAAAGGGCAGTGGTAGCCAATCCTTTTATGGCAAGTGCCACCTTTAGGGACCTTGGACGTGCCACTCGAGACATCCTTTCTCCTAATTAATTACACCGATATCTTGTTTAAATAAGATATTATGTTTAAAAAAATGTTTTTAAATGAAACATAATTATATTCAGTTAAGTTTATTATCAGTATATCGTTCTTAAAACACATTACAATGAATAACACATGTTTGTGTTAAAATGTAATGAAAATGTAATTTATAAAATGTTAATGCTGCTTTTAAATTTCTCTCTCTATCTCTATCTCTATCTATCTATCTTTTGTTTTCCTGTATTTTCTATCCTCTTTGAGTTTACTATTGAATTATCAAGCAAGATTAAATTATTCAGGTTAGCATCAGTTAATTGTGGACGATATTTAGTTTCAATCGTATTAATTATTGAAAAAGATTGTTTACAAACGTATGTCAGAAAATCAGGAATTGTAAAAAATTCCCAGAATTAAACATAATTTGCACTGGCAGGAATGTAAATAATTTATTTCATTATCTGTGCTTTTACTTCAATGTTATGCTGACAGTCGACAATCTCTATCTGCATGTCTGGAGAGTAGAGTATAGTGATTTAGGTCTCCAACATTAATCGAAAAGAAGTTTGTAAAAAGTTCGATATTTTCTTATTTCCTTGAAATCACAAAATCTTGTTGAAAGGGAATCATACAAAGCACATATTAAGTTTTTGTACTTCTCATAATTTGGCGCGTTTTCAGGTATTTTTCCTTGTTCTTGTATTTCAGCGAATTGAAAATAAAATTTTTCAGAAAAATCATTAAAAAAGACAAAAGTTTAGGCATGAAAAAGATGCCAATGTTGGAAAATGGCAATCTTTTCCTTATAAACGTAAATTTAAACTGTTCAGATGCTTCATTATATCTGTAAAAAATGAGAGATACCACAACCAGTCTTTGTCCGTGGAAAAATGAGCACTGTTACCCAGATATTTTAAGGGTCTAAGAACTGAAAGTCTCACAGTATATACTTGGCAGATTATTAGTTCCCAGAAATGCCGCAGATTTTGTTGGTATACAAAACTGTCATGAAGGACCAAATTTCGGCCGATACTTCAAAATTAATATGATTTTAAACTTCAAATTTGTAATTTAATTTCTTCAAAACTTATTTTGTAATTTAATTTCTTCAACACTTATTTTGTAATTTAATTTCTTCAAACTTAAAACTTCAAATTTGTAATTTAATTTCTTTTGCAAATTATAGTTTTATTTTAAATTTTATCTTCTGTTTTATATGTGCCCTCGGCCTGCAACACTAATACGTTACAACACTCAATTAGAAGTTCACCGTTCTCTTCCTAATACATTAAAACTCTATATACTTCTGGTGCTAACATTTCTCCAGCGCCGTTCACTTTGAAAGGCAATGTACGTTACACTGAAGAAGCAATTTACCTATTACTGCCAAGTTAGATGCATATTTAACAAAATAAATGTTGACTACATTACTCTTTCAAAACTAAACTAGTATGTTGCAACATTTTGAAGCAAAATTGAGAAAAAAACAAGAAAGATCAATCATGCTTAAAGCATTGATTAAGAAACACTTTCCAACTTCAATGCAATTTTATTTAAACATGTCTAAAATGCAATACATTCCTCGGTAATATTTTAAAACTTCTCACAATAATACATTGATTTATTATAGTTGAAAACTTAAACATTCATCCAAAAAAATGAACTTCATTCAAATGACGGCATTGAAATATAAATTGCCTGGTTTAAACATCTTTAAAATGTGATATATTACTCGGTAACAATTTTAGAATTATCATAATACCACGATAATTTATTATATTTAAAAACTTCATCGAAAACAACTGAAATTCATTCAAATGACGTCATAGAAAAAATAACACGCCTGGCTCTCTCTAAAAAAGCAGCATTTCATTCATAAATAATTTCCCATTCATGTCATTCATCACAATACTATAATAATTTATTTTATTTAAAAATTAAGACCATGGAGCTATAAGTAATTTAACTCTATGTTTAAAACTTCATCGCAAAAAATCGTCCTTCTCTCGGTAAAATCAATGAATATTTCTTTCATATCAGCTATGCAGACTCCATGAGCTAAATTCTTTTGCATTAAAAAAATACAGCAATTCCTATACAACTCATCCTACATATTTTGCTGTTTACATTTCACATAAGTGAAAAATAGGCTTCGTTAGAGAAATAATCAAAGTTGGATGCTCATTTAAACTCAAATATATTGTCATTGCGTTGTTTCAGTATGTAGATGCACAGAATTTAAGCGAAAATAAAGAGGTTTTACGACGAATACAACACTCAATATGAATTAAAAAGAATTTTAAAAATGACGATTTTGAGACAAGATGGATGCCGTATTATATTTTGAAGTTGGTCACGTGATCGTTTCATATCATGGTCACGTGATCGTTTCATATCATGGTCACGTGATCGCTTCATGTAAGAGGTGTAATTATTATTTTAATTTTTATTTAAAAAACTACTGAATATATTTCGCTGAATTTTTTTTTATATATTTTATGGAACAATTTGAATATTACCTAAAATTTTCGAAGCAATTTGTGAAATTTAAATCCGCTTAAAAAATGTTTGAAAAATTTGGTCCCATTGGGTTCAATGTATTTCATTTTTTCAACCCGGGTTCAATCCAAAACTAATTGGGTGATATTATTTATTTATATTCCCATAGGTCCTACAGACCGTCTGAACAACATACTAAAATTTCATTTTCATTAAGTCATTTTTACGGCAGTTATCGTGCTAACGGACAGACAGACAGACAGAATGAATGAACAAAGTCATAAACACTTTTCAACTTTGTTGTAAAGTGTTAAAAATTGTATTTGGAAGCAAAATTTTGCTGCATTTCTGAAAGTCGCAAACAAAGGTTTCGCAAACATCTTTCAAATAATGCCATAATCCTGGATATTTATTCGACAGTTTATTTCTTAAAGGCATGTCTTTTACTAGATTATATTGAACAAGACATATTACTTTTAGAAATAGAGAAAAATACTAAACACAAGTAATTTACCGTGTAACACTGGTTTCTCACAAATGAAACCCAAACTGAAGTTAAAGTTATGAGATATGAGGATAACATAAAAGGGAGAGGGGAGGTTGTTTGAGTAATATGCTCTAACCAGCCATATCTCAATTTTTTTTTATTGTCTGAAATTCCCTTCGATATGGTCTTCTCCCACACCCCACTCGCAGCCGGGGTAACATTTGGCGAGGTATTCGACGAGTATATCGGGACGAGAGAGGTAGTGTATCAGTGCATTCATTGTTGCGCAAGGTAAAAAAAAGGGGGGATCTGTTGGAGAATGAAGTGATTAAGTGGCTAACAACAGTTGGCCTGGCCCCGGAGGAGTGATTGAGGAAACTAGGGCCTACTCTGTGACACTCGGCCTCCGTTAGTTGGAAATGAGACGAAGCAACCTGCTGCGTTGAAATGATTCCGATTCTATAAAACGGGATCTTTCTATTTCAATAAATAAAACTGCTGCTTGTAAGACAATAACTTGTTAAACTTCCTTGAAGAAGGCAGGTACATGCCAGTTAGGTGACTGGAATTGTTTCGAGTGCGTTATAAGCCCCATGCTTCAGGTCAAAAGAACAAACAGTATGCACCCTTAAAAATAGCTAAAAATGAACTACGATTGAAGAGCAATTGAAATTGTGCTAGAATACCCGCAGCGAAAAATTCGCTATCGGGTACTGTCAACCATTGAAAAAACAACCATAAACACAGGATGACAGAGGGTTTCTTTCCTGTCAACAAAGAAGAGAGTATCTGGTTCTGAAAAGGAAATCTTAATCCTCGATATAAGATTTAAAATAAAACAGAAAAAAATATATGAACCGTTAAATTACTAGTAAATAAATAAAAGAGTTTACAAAAAGGAAAAATAATCAAACCCTTTAAAAAAAATTCTTCCTTTACAAGGGTTTGACTATTTTTCCTCCCTCTAGAATCCTTCATTTTTTTTTATCAGTAATTGAATAAGTTCATATATATATATATATATATATATATATATATATATATATATATATATATATATATATATATATATATATATATGTATATATATATATATATATATATATATATATATATATATATGTATATATATATATATATATATATATATATATATATATATATATATATAAATTCAGAAAATCAATTTGAGTATGAACACTTCTACAAACATGGATTTGATTCAGTAATTATTTCAATTTTGGATATAATTCCTAATTCCTCAAACAGAATTTACTATGAAAACAAACTAATTTTAAAACACAATACAGCATTTCCTTATGGACTAAATCAAATAGTTAATGGTCACAATATAGTAAAAAATGATTTATTCAATGCTTCTATTCTAACTCCAACAGTATATTCTTTGATGCAAACTCATTCACACAAAACTACACGCACACAGAGGGGTATACACAAAAACAAACACTCCCTCAACTTAGACTTCACATCTCAAATAAATCTTCAATGCACACTTTTTGAATCAAACTATAATTGGAAACATATTAGAAACTGGGTTTTCTCCATCAAAAAACCACATTTAAATAAACTTTTTAATTCACTCATAGATCTCAATAATAAAAAGCAATTCGGACACCTAGTTTTTGACCTTTTACTAACAAGAGCAAGACTTATAGGAGTACAACTCACACATTCACACAAAAAAGAAAAAACAAACCAATCTTATTGTGTCATTAATTACACAAATCCTATATTTAATTATTTCAACTTCACACAAATTTTTAAAAATTTCCAATCCTTTTTTCCTATTAAAAATGTTAACATAGTAAAAGCATATAAATATCCAGTACCTTTAGGACGTAAAATATATAACTATAATCATTTATCAAAACAATTGAATAATTCTGTATCTTGTTCGTGCAATGAAACCTGCAATCTTCCCTTTATCGACCCACAACATGGACACATAATCACCGGAAATCTAGATTTAATAAAGGAACCTCATCTCAAAAAATTTCTAAGCTATGGATCCAAATACAGATTACCTCTTCTTTATAATAAAAAGAAAATAATACAAGCTTTTGACATAGATCTAGACAAATATATATTTAAAATGTCAGGTAAATCCCACTGTCCATTTGAAGCCTTCAAGAGCTGGAAAGTACAAATAACTAGGCATGTAAAACTTTTGATCCAACACTTTCCCATTCCAATATATAAGCATAATTACCAAGAAATCGTTAAAGAAATCAAGTCACTACAAGATAAATATGTAATCACATATGTAGACAAGGCATCCAGTAATTATGCGTTTATCTGCAAAAAATTTTATTTGGACGAGCTTAAATTGCAACTCAGTACCTCTCTTTCTTTAACTCCTTTATACACTCATATCAATGTTATAAATAAACAAATAATAGCTTACTACAAACTTCTTAAACAAAAATACAATCTCAATTTTCCTTACTTGGTACTCATACCTAAATTCCATAAAACACCTATTTCATTTAGAACAGTTACTATAGGTTTTAATTCATATACCAATGCAGCTGACAAACAACTTCTAATCATACTCAATCAAATTTATGATTATTCTACTGCACAAAAAACACATATAATCAAAAATAGTATAGAACTTATCAATCAAATAAAACTAATCCCTTACATACATGATGTAAAAACTTTTGATTTCAAAGACCTATTTAATAATATAGACATTAATGATTTATATAAAGTCATACTTCTTTTATATGAACAATTCACTCAAGCCAAAAACATATCATTTCCAAAATTCAAAACTTTATTAAAATTCATTCTGTTCAAACAGTATATAGTTCAAGGAAAAAGCATATACAAATTAAATAAAGGAATACCACAAGGAGGTAAATCATCCACCATACTGGCCAACCTTTATCTACATTTTTACGAAAATCAGTACCCATTCAACAGTCATATCATGTACAGATATATTGATGATCTTATTATTATTGGAATTACTAATGAGGCTAATGAATTAAATTTTGATTTCTATCCACCTAATCTACAACTCATTGAAAATGTATATACATCCAACTGGATCAATTTTCTAGACGTTAGTTTAACAATTAAAAATGCAAATACAATAAAATTTAAAATCTATGACAAAACAGAAACTTATAACTTCAAAGTAAATAAACTTCAACATTTCTCTTCCAATCTTTCCAAATCTGTATATAGAAATATTATTAATAACCAGTTATTAAGAATCAAAATGTTAAGCACACCTTGTTACTACAAAGAACATCTTCATAAATTCATCAACACCGTTATCACAAATAACTATCCGCCCAATCTTATTTTTTCTTTTATTAAAACACATTTTAAATTTAAATTCAAAAACTTGCAACAATTACAGCAACATATTGACAGATCATACTCTAACATTTCTAAATAATTCATAATCTCCATGTCTTCTTCTAACAGTTAAACATATTGTATAATTCACTGTAACCTGCTTTGAGAAAACTGCTTAGTGAGTAACAAAAATTCACTGTAACCTGTTCAGAGATGGTTGGTAATACACATGCTTTTCCAGAAGTACCACAGTACTAGGGGTAGATATATTATTCATTTTATTTTCATTATATTCTTTTGATCTTACTTTATAATACTTTGCATCCTCATTTAAATAATTAGCCACAAGCTGGTGTTACAGAATATTTTATATTCATGTTTGATTTTTTTGTGTATTTGATCCACTTTGTTTTTTCTTCTACGTCGGGCCATTTACATTATTTCTGTAATACATTTTACAGTAGTGTAAACAGAAACGTAGAATCAGCATTAATGAAACATGTATGGCCCTTGATAACGTACATGGTTTCAGAAATGCTTTTCATATTCATTTTATTCCTTTTATTTTCACTAGATTCCATTTATTCAATTTCCAAATTTCTTGCATAGCTCATCGTGCTACACTAGGCTTCTGTTTTGCAATTTATTTACCTTTACCTTCAGTTTACAAGCAATTTTCTTTGGTATTTCTCGGGTATATTTATATTACAAGTAATCATAAAAATCTTCTATTATATATATATATATATATATATATATATATATATATATAAATAAAATTGTAAATCCAATGTTAGAATGTAAGTAGTAACTCATAATACACTATCCCAAAATTTTCTACAAAATAAAGAAATAAAAGAAATTCAACCATAAAGAGGAAATTATAAAGCGTAATGCAGGTCATAAAGACAAAGACAATCAACAAATTTCAAAGGTGAGGAATGAAAATAGGAAAACAAAAAATCAAGCAAAAAAGCTTGCACGTGGAAGAGCTTTAGGCTTAAGGTAAGTTCATTTCGAAAAAATTCTTGTCAAGTCCATATATCCCTTCGAAATGAACACAAAAATGCTTGTTTCTGAAACACAAGATAGATTTTATCTATAAACTTGTGTCATATGGACGACAAGCATATAGATTGGAAAAATAAAGGAAACATAAATACCTTAAAATACAGTTCATTAGTACAACCATGACGAGCAAAATATGACTAGACCAATGTTGCCATTTGCAGAAATGAAAAGATGTGATTTGCTGTTGCCAAAGAGAGTAATGAAAACCGTACTGCGTAAAAGCAATAAAATGACAGTTAAAGCTGCAAGATAAAAAGATGAAAATATAATATATTCAAGAGAATGTAGAAGTACGACTAAAATAAGATACTAAGGAGAGATTATGAGAATTTTAGGCTAATCGAAACTTATTAACTGTACCATTTACTAAATATGCTGGATATTTATAAAATTTACTGGTAATTTTGAGGTTATTAATGTGCAAAGCATGAAATTTTTTATCTGATAATCTATAAATTCTAAAAAGTTGATTAAGTATAATATTTCTAAACAATTGAATCGAGTTGCAGGAATTAAAAGGTAATAATTTATTAATATTAAATTAAAAAAAATCTTTTTTATCATATAAATTAGTAACTATCCCATTAGTAGGTTCTATAATTAGATTTAAATCCAAATAATAAATATTATTACTAATAGTAGTTTCATTAGATATTGATTCCAAATTATCCGGATAGAAATCTATATCTATGACATAGTTATCAGTAAATACAAGACAAATCAGATCATCTACATATCTGTAAATTTTATAATCTGTTGAAGTAAAGAATTTTTCATATTGATATAGGTATGAATTAGCTAACATACTGCTACTACAGCCACCTTGTGAAACACCAGAGACTTGTAAGTATAATTTATTACCTTGAAAGATATAATTATTGAAAAGAACAAAATGGAGAAGCTTAGGAAAATTGGTAAATTTAGTAAGATGAGTTTGATTAGTAATATAAGCATTATATAAAGCTAAAATGACATCATATAGATCAGTGATCTTAATATTATTAAATAGATCTTTAAAATCAAAAGTTTGAAATCCTATTATTTTACCAAGTGTTTTTAATTTATTTTTTAATTCTTTACTATTATTTAGAATAATGCAGTTATTCCTAGAATCGCGTAAATTAATATTCAGTACATTTAAATAATTTAGTAATAATTTACTAGCAGTAGTAGAGTATAAATTATGACCACTAGTTACAGTTCTAAATTTAATAGGATTTTTATGAAATTTAGGTATAAGCACAATATATGGAAATTTCAAAAATTTATTATTAATATCTAAATCACTGTACATATTGATAATTTTCAGTTTGATACTATTAACAGAGCGTGAATAACAGAGTGTAAATAGACTATTATTTTTTAAATAATCTAACATATATTGAATATAGAATTTTTTACAAATAATAGCATAATTATTAGAGGCTTTATCAACATAAGTAATAACAAAAGATCTATGTAAATCATTAGCAGAGTGTTTTATATTATCCATATTATATATATAGATCTAGATAAATTAATACTACAAATGGCATTTTTAATAGATCTTAAAATAGTAAATTTCCACATATTAAATGCCTCTAAAGGCTGAGCATATTTAGAAGCTAATCCATAAATAAATTTATCAAGGTCCAGATTGATTGACTTTAAGACATGTTTAGAATTATTACATGAAGGTAATCTGAATTTATATATATATATATATATATATATACATATACATACACACACACATATATATATATATATATATATATATATATATACATATATATATACATACATATATATATATATAATAAATCTAATTATAGAACCTGCTCATGGGATAGTTACTAAATTATATGATAAAAAAGATTTTTTTAAATTTAATATTAATAAATTATTACCTTTTAATTCCTGCAACTCGATTCAATTGTTTAGAAATATTATACTTAATCAACTTTTTAGAATTTATAGATTATCAGATAAAAAATTTCATGCTTTGCACATTAATAACCTCAAAATTACCAGTAAAATGTATCAATATCCTGCATATTTAGTCAATAGTATAGTTAATAAGTTTCGATTAGCCTAAAATTCTCATATTCTCCCCTTATTATCTTATTTTAGCCGTACTTCTTCATTCTCCTGCAATTATATTTTCATCTTTTTATCTCGAAGCTTTAACAGTTGAATAACTCATTTTATTGCTTTTGCGCAGTACTGTTTTTATTACTCTCTTTGGCAACAGCAAATCACATCTTTTCATTTTGGCATATGGCAACGATGATCCAGTCATATTTTGCTCGTCATGGTTGCGCTGAAGAGGTGCGTTTTGAGGTATTTATGTTTCCTTTATTGTTCCAATCTTTATGCTTGTCGTCCATATAACACAAGTTTATAGATAAAATCTATCTTGTGTTTCAGAAACAAGCATTTTTGTGTTCATTTCGAAAAGATATATGGACCCGACGAGAATTTTTTCGAAATGAACTTTTCGTAAGCCTAATCTCGTAAGCCTAAATCTCCTCCATGTGCAAGCTTTTTTGCTTGATTTTTTTGTTTTCTTATTTGCATTCCTCATTTTTGAAATTTGTTGATTGTCTTTGTCCTTATGACTTGCATTATGTTTTATTATTTCCTCTTTTTGTCTTAATTTCTTTGTATTTGTAGAAAATTTTGGAATAGTGTATTATGAGTTACTACATACATTCTAACTTTGGATTTAATAATTTATTTTTATATATATATATTATATATACATACATATTATATATACATATATATATATATATATATATTTACTTAGCTGAAATCATTTCATTTAATCTGAAATGGCATTTATAAATATATTAAATACGGGTTATTTCCGGCCCGACATGACCAGAATGTTAAAAATCCAAGCCCAAGTCAATCCTGGCTAGGCCTGAAACTATGTAAGACTATGATGGACAAACTATGGTCCGCGGGTCAAATACAATCCGTCAATGTTCAATACGGTTCACACAACAAAACTGAATTTTTATAAACTCAAACCAAAATCAACATTTCCGAGCTTGATAGATCATGCCCGAAAATATCTAGCAATGCAGCATCCTCAAGGGAACACTTGTTTTCAACCATGGAGCATGGGATAAGTGATCTTAGACACCGACTTACTGATGAGCATCTTTTTTCGCTCTGGAGAATCACCTCCTCACAGTTTAACCCAGATTATCAAAAAATGCTGGAAGCTCAACCACAGTTTCACTATCTCACACCCCAACATTTTAAATCTTCTGAATGAACTTAAAAACCATTTAGTCAGTATTTATCCTTATTTTGTATTCTGTAAATTAAAAAAAAAATTAAATGATATTTAAAGAAAAAAAATAAAAGTCTTTGTCCACGCTAATTCTTTTTTTTTTTCATTTGGTTCTCCTGTGAATAAGCTTGTTCATCTCTGGTCTAAGAAAAATACTTTGTTCATTAAATTCGGGTTGATTTTTTAAGCCCGTGGAACAGGTTCGAACCCGTGCAGGCTTCTAGGAGCCAAGGGCAAATCAAAAAATATTTTCACTCTCGGGAAAAAAAAAATAGGTTTTTAATCAATTTTATTACTTTTTAGACTATACACAAGGACTCCGTTCCATTATTACTTAATATAATGTAACAGCTGGCATTTAAAATAATCTAATGTTTAAATCACACTGACATGCTAAAATCTGCTTAAATATTTCAAAAAATTAAATCATATATTGACAGGGTCTTACATTTTTTTGTGTTTATGGAATCAATGAGGTCTTTTACTGACCCTGGATTGAGTGATTGACAGTTGATCTGGCGCTGAAACAGTGATTGAGGAAAGACCATTTATTCCACTGTACGACATGATGGCAAATTTCTTTGAGCATTCAAAAAAATAAATCTTCTGAAAATTCATAATTCTCTAAAGTAAAGTGTTCTAAGAATTGAAGATGTTTGCCTGGTTTGAGGTGTGTGCCTGGTTTGAGCTCCACGATAATCAAAATTTTTCTGATATTTATTGATTTTGTACAAATCGTAATAAATTTTATTCGATTTGTTCAATTAGTCGAAAGATATACAATTTGATATGGAAAAATCTGATGTGGGCAGCAGATGACTTTCCCTGCAGACTCAAATTCTGTTTTTCATTATTTCTTCAAAAATTCATTAAACTGGGTTTAATTGCACAAAATAACACTAAATTTGTACTTTTAATTCTATTTTTTTTATTTGGTAATTGGACATTTTTTCAAAGGCGGCGTAACAAAAATGCAAAAAATCTCAAATACGTCGAGAACGGTTAGTCCTAGAGTAATGGAGTTGGTCTTATTATTTTCCTCGTCAAAAATTACGTATAAAACAAGTATTTTATTGATATATTTGAGCATCCATCCGTAGTTTCTTTTTTTTTTAGATTTTTACGATTTTTGCAGGCCATTTCGTAAAAAAAGGCAGATTGTTCTTTTTCGAATCGTACCAAAATATAATCAGCACTAGAGTATCCTACAAGTAACTTATCTACCAAATTTTGTTAAATTTGGCCACTTAGTATTTCAGCTAGAGTGGATACATGTGATTCTTGCAGTTCTTTTTTCCCGAATCGTACCAAAAACTAATCAGCACCTGGGTCACACCCAGGTGACTTACCTACCAAATTTTATGAAATTCGGTTCATTAGGTTTTGAGTTGGAGTGGTTACATACATTGCACAGACAGACATACAGACACAGGCACAGACGTCACCCTAAAAATAGTTTTTTCGTATTCTAGAGGTCCCAAAACGTGTAGATCCGTCAAAAACTCGAGTTACGATTTTCGACATCATTCCAACACTTTCCTCATACATTATCATGTATAGGGAAAATAACAATCTGGTGGGAGCAGCATATGACTATCCCTGCATATTCAAATTCAATTTGTAATTTTTTATTTCATTATGCATTAAATTTGGTTTAATTGCAAAATATAACTTGGATACTTTTCTGATAATATATCCAATTTGTGTTTTTATTGCATCTTTGTTTCATTTGGCAACTTAATTCACTTTAAATTCTTCAGATCCTTAAAATTCCAAAAACCTACAATATCTCGTGAACGGTTGGTTCATCCTACAGTCATCGGTTCAGTCTTATTCGCTTAGCTGACAAAATTTACCTGAAGAATAAGTACTTAATTAATACATTTCAACAATTTTATTCATTTATTTCAGAGTTTCACTATCTTTGCGGGCTATTTCGCAAAAAAGAGTCAGTTATACATTTCTTAATCATAGCAAAATCCAATCAGCATTAGGAAAACCATCAGGAGACTTAACTACTAAGTTTTAGGAAATTGCATTAAATTGTTTTTCAACTACTGTGAAAATAGTCTTCATTTTCTGTAAATTAAAAATTTAAATATCTGGGAAATGGTCCATCTTATAGAGTAATGGGGTCGATATTGTTCCTTTTGTCGTTAAAAATTACGTATAAAAAAATCT
Source organism: Amaurobius ferox (assembly GCA_951213105.1). NCBI lineage: Eukaryota > Metazoa > Arthropoda > Arachnida > Araneae > Amaurobiidae > Amaurobius > Amaurobius ferox. The sequence goes on along the minus strand of OX578142.1, from coordinate 72,624,954 downwards.
GATGTGGGCAGCACATGCCTTTCCCTGCAGACTTATTTTCACGTTCTCTTTATTTAATTAAATTTATTTCACTTTTAATTCAATTTTCGTTGTCATTTGGTAAACGGACTTATTTTCAAAGGTGGCGTAGAGAAAATGCGAAAAACTAAAATATCTCGATAACGGCTAGTCCTAGTGTAATGGGGCTGGAATTTTTCTTTTCGCCGTTAAAAATTACGTATTAAACGAGCATTTAATGGATATATTTGAGTATACCTAGTTCTTTAGTTTAGATTTTGACGATTTTTGAGGGCCATTTTGCAAAAAAAGGCAGGTTATTTTTTTCCGAATCATACCAAAATCTAATCAGCACCAGGGTAACCCACAAGCGACTCATTTACCGAATTTTGTAAAATTCGGTTCATTAGTTTTTCAGTTAGAGTGGATACAAGCTTTTGCGGGTCATTTCGCAAAAAAAAAGGCGGGTTTTTTTTTATCCCGAGTCGTACCCGAAACTAATTAGCACCAGATTCGCCCACAAGTGACTTACCTACCAAATTTTATGAAATTCGGTCAATTACTTTTTTAGTTAGAGTGGATACAATATCTGCACAGACAGACACACAGACACACACACAGACGTCACGCTAAAAATGGTTTTTTCGTATTCTAGAGGTCTCGAAACGTGTAGATCCGTCGAAAACTCGAGTTGCGATTTTCGACATGATTCCAATACTTTCCCTATACATTACCATGTATTGCAGGGAAAGTAACAAGAATTTAATTGATACATTTGAGCACATGCAGTATTTTATTTCAGATTGATGTTTTACAGGGCCATTTGGTAAAAAAGGCAGATTCTTTTTTTTTTTTCGAGCCGTACCAAAATCCAACCAGCACAACAGTATCCCACAAGCGACTTTTCTATCAAATTTTGTGTAATTTGGTCAATTAGTTTACAGTTAGAGTAGATGAAATATGATTTTTGCGGGCCATTTTGGAAAAAACAGCATGTTCGTTTATCCCGAATTGTACCAAATTCTAATCAGCACCAGGATCTCCCACAAGTGACTTATCTACCAAATTTTATGAAAATTGGTCCATTAGTTTTTGAGTTAGAGTGGATACATACATTGCACACACACACACATTTCATACATTCCACAGACAGACACATAGACAGACACATAGACCGACACACAGACGTCACGCTAAAAATAGTTTTTTCGTTTCCAAAACTTGTAGATTCGTCGAAAACTCGAGTTGCGATTTTCGAAACGATTCCAATACTTTCCCAATACGTTGCCATGTACTGCAGGGAAAGTAAAATCTGATGTGGGCAGCACATGACTTTCGCTGCAGACTCATATTTACGTTTTCTATATTCCTGAAATAATTCATTAAAGTGAATTTAATTGCACAAAATAGTACTACATTTACACTTTTAATTTAATTTTTGGTTTTATTTGGAAACTGAACATTTTTTAAAAGCGGTGTACGCGAAAAAACTAAAATATCTCAAGAACGGTTAGTCCTACAGTAATGGACTTTGTCGTGTTCTTTTCCTCGTCAAAAATTACGTATACAGCGATCGTTTAATTGATACATTGGAGCATGCGTAGTCTTTTATTTTAGATTTGACGATTTTGGCGAGCCATTTTGTAAAAAAAAATGGTTCTTTTTTTTCTAATATTACTAAAATCTAATCAGCACCAGGCTTTCCTACAAATGACTTATCTACCCAATTTTGTGAAATTTGTTCCATTAGTTTCTTAGTTAGAGTGGATACATGATATTTTTGCCGGTTCCTTTATCCTGAGGCGGGTTTCTTTATCCTGAATCGTACCAAAATGTAATCAGCACCAGGGTCACAAACAAGTGACTTACCAATAAAATTTTATGAAATTTGGTCCATTGGTTTTTGAGTTAGAGTGGATACATACATTGCACAGACACACACACATACAGACGTCACGCTAAAGATAGTTTTTACGTGTTCAAGAGGTCCGGAAACGTGTAGATCGGTCGAAAACTCGAGACATCTTCGACACGATTCCAATACTTTCCCTATACATTACCATGTATTGCAGGGAAAGTAAAAATGTCTAATAACGCGACAAGAGATCATTATAATTTCTAAACAATGGTGTCTATTCAATTTGTGTTAAAATTATTTACAATATTCGCTCATTTGATAATTACAAGGGGTTTTTTTTTATGAATTTTTACTTTCCCTGCAATACATGGTAATGTATAGGAAAAGTATTGGAATCATGCCGAAAATCGCTACTCGAGTTTTCGACGGATCTATACGTTTCGGGACCTCTAGAACACGAAAACACCATTTTTAGCGTGACATCTGTGTGTGTGTCTGTCTGTCTGTGCAATGTATGTATCCACTTTAACTCAAAAACTAATGGACTGAATTTCATAAAATTTGGTAGGTAGGTCACTTGTGTGTGACCCTGGTGCTAATTAGTTTTTGGTACGATTCGGTAACAAACAACCCGCTTTTTTTTTTTCGAAATAACCCTCAATAATTGCCTCTATCCACTCTAGCTGAAGAACTAATAGATCAAATTTCACAAAATTTGGTAGATAAGTCACTTATTGGTTACCCTGGTACTGATTAGATTTTGGTTCCATTCGGAAAAAGTAACCTGCCTTATTTTGCGAAATGGTCCGCAAAAATTGCCAAACTCAAAAATAAAATACTACGTATGCTCAAATACATCAATTAAATGCTTGTTTTATACATAATTTTGAACAATAAATAGAATAAGACGAACCCCATTACACTAGGACTAGCCGTTCTCGAGATATTTTAGTTTGTCGCATTTACGCTGCGCCACCGTTGAAAAAACGTGCAGTTACCAAGTGAGAACGAAAATTGAATTAAAAATGCCAATTCAGTGTCATTTTAAATATTTGTGGACGTTGTTTTGTGCATTTAAACCGTTGTGCAAGCCGTTCACGAGATATTTTAGTTCGCATTTTTGCTATGATTTGCTATGCTTGATTTTAAGTCCATTATTTTTTCGTGTTATTTAGTGCAATTAAACTCAATTTAAAGGATTATTAATGAAGTAAAAAGACGATGAATTTGAGTCTGCAGAGAAAGTCTGTGCTGCTCACATCAGATTTCTCCATTTTATGTGAAAACATGAAATATCTCTAGAACTGGCTCTATACTAGCTTCTTCTAATATTGACATTCTCTTTAAAAAAGAATATGATGTAAGCAGTGGACGACTTTTCCTATTTAATGCAAATAATTTTCTTTCTTCACAGTGAAAAATGATGTATAAGATCTACGGCACCATGTTTTTAATATTAAATGGTATATGTGTCGTTTTTCCGGAGGACATGAAAAACAACTACGAAACAGTACGAAGTACCCAATTAACTTTTATTTCACACAACTCTATTGTCAATTATCACGCTACTCAAATTGTCAATTATCAGTATTGTAGTATCCGCAATAAGGAATAGCGTCCGCATATTTTAAAATATTTTAATAATTAATTCATCCATTTGGCGTCATTTAAGCTAACTTAGAGTCATTTTTTTTCAATTTTAACTATATTTTCGTCATTCTGGGCCGAAATATCGCCATGTTGGCGATATTTCGCTAAATGAGTCGTTAAGTTCACCAAATTGATCGCCAAACATTGCTGACAAATGGAAAGCAAAGCATTTCTTACATATAAATGACTGCTGGAGAACTGTTAGGCGTGAAAATACAAAACTATTAGTCAAATTATCTTCTCTCATAAATGCAACAAACTAGATCCACGAGTATGATATTAACAAATTTATTGCATAATATTACATATGAAAAGTGAACATATTTCCCAATAGTTAATACTTATAATTTTTTATGAATTCATTTGAAAAGTGCAGTATCTCGAAAGCAGTATCGAAAGCGTTCTAAAATTCATGTCGATCGTTTAATGAAAATTTACTTATTGAAGGTTCAGATTTTTTTTTATTCGAAAATTTTGGGGCTTCCGAACATTCGATTGCGTTTCAACCCAATAGACTTCCATTAGTCACTGATTGTAATTTTTATACCAAATTCCATTCGAAACGCTCCATTCGTTCGTGGGATATCATTTCAACAAACACACACACACACACACACACACAACCTCAGAAACATTTTTTTAAGTTCAGGCATGTTTAAAACGCGCTCTTCCGTCGAAAACTCGAATTCGAATTTTCGACCCCGTCACAATACTTTCCCTATATATTATACTATGCATATAGGGAAAGTGATACTAATATCTACTTAAAATGAAATCGAATGAACCCTTATTTAAAGTCCATAGAACGTTTTACGATGGCCTTCACATGTGAAGTAATGGGAAAAGCAATTGTTTCGTAACAGAGAGCAGATCTAGTGATAGAAATTAGAGCTGATGTTTCTTGATAGTTTATGAAGTTTTCGTGCATTGTGTAGCTTAAGATTATTCAGATATAATAGTTTTCCCACTCCCCCTTTTGCTCCTATTATGATTACATAATATACTTTTAACACTTTATTTTCCGAAGGTACTTTTAAGTACTTTTAAGTTTTTTTTTTAATTTCCAGAAAATGGCCCTATCACGCAATAATTTCTCTAAGTTACATCGTTATTACTTTCCCTATATACATAGTATTTCGAAAAAAATTACCACGATTATTACAATTAGTGATTACTGAAACACTATTGATTTTAAACGCAATCGAATGTTCATAAGACTACCCAATTTTCGAATGAATTTTTGAAAAAATAATTGAAAAAGTCAAGGTTTTTAACAATAATAAATAAATAATATAAATAACCAGTTAAGACGTAATTTATCATTAGTAAATGAATAATATAAACTTTAGAACTCTAGCATGAACCTTTCTCGAGATATTGCACATTTTACAAACAAATGTAGCAAAATAAGTAACATAAAATTTAAAAAGTAGTAATCATTAAATAGGTTTCACTTTCCACATGCTATATTATGCGATAAATCAGATAACATAATTCTCGTGGATATGGTTTGTTCATTTCAAGAGAGAAAATTTTTTTTGCAATAGTTTTGGATTTTGGCGTCAAAGAATTCTCTAACAGTAATTTATTTTATAGAAAAGTAATTAAATGCCAAGTGCATTTTGATGATAATTTGGAACGTGAGTATGAATAAGTGACTCAGAACTAATAATTTGTCAAAATGCCAAATTTACGTGGTGTTAATGTTAATTTAATTCCATTAACATTGTGTTGTGGATATTGTATATCACATAATTTCGCTCTGTAAGAAGTCCATTATGTAAAGAAAGTCATGTGCTGCCCTCATCAGATTCTTTTCTTAAATATACATTTCGGAAAAGTAACTTAATACTCGCTAATTTTATGAAAAAGTGGTAAAAATCGCAGAAATTGTTACGAAAATTCGCGCCGCGACAAACTCTAATTATAACAGACTTTTACGGCAATATTATGAACCGCATTGGGAAACAGGCTTTACAGGCTCAGTTCTTTTCAAGCTATAGTTTTGTGTTGTTGTTGAGACCCAGACCGTCTGACCTACCAGAAAGGTAGGTGTAAGGTAACCGTAAGCTATAGTTTTGTGTGGCAATTTTAACTCAAAATATTCGATTTTCAATATAAATTTTTAATAGTTTTTACTGATTAATTCGTGCTAGGTCGTTCAATATTTTTTTTATATTTAATCGGACTTTTTATGTTCAATCAGAGTTGATTTCGCTCCTTACTATATGTAAAACATTGTAAATGGAGTCGCAAATTTGAAATCAGGTTTACCATGAATCTACTTGCGTTGGGCACTCTAGCACATCAATTAACTACTTTAGCATAATGTACATGTGTGCAGAAATTCGCATCCATTCCAGCTAGAAAACTATTCGAAAAGTTTTAATGACATTTAGATAATCTGAGGCCGATTAGATTTGATGCAAAATCGAAAAAGGACAAGGGATATTTTTTCTAACTGAGTCGGAAAAACAAAAGAATTAATATGTAATGTGCCTAACTAAATTAATTAAGAGTTTGTTTTATATATCATTTTACTTTTGACGATTTAGCGGCATTTAAAAATAGGTCTAGTTATTAAACGAAAATGAAATTATTTAAAAACTGACAGAGTTTGACGCAATTGAAACTGTTATAATTGAAAATTCGATTTAGCTGAAAATTTAATAACTGAAAATTTCATAACGGAAAATTATGAAAGTAGTATGAAAGTAGTTTTCAGCGTAACAGAAAATTTGATATCTGAAAATTCGATGTACTAAAAATTTGATAACTGAAAATTTGATGTAACTGAAAATTTAATGTAACTGTAAATTTAATGTAACTGTAAATTTGATAAGTGAAATTCGATGTGTATTTCCTACAGACCAAAGGGAATTTAATTTTCAAATCACGGCTATTAAATATATGGAAATTTTGCACTTAAATAAAATTGGTTCTAATCTCCAATCATCGAATTTTAGAGTTTTTAATTTAATTCAATCTTACATTTATTTATTTATTAATTTTTCGTCGGACTTGACCAACACAGATCTTACACCAGTTTCAATAACTTGTAAGTAGTTTTAACTAGAAATAAATTGAAACTGTTTACATAAGTCATCACGAGCTATTTCCGAAATATTAGAAGGTTTATTTACAACCTAATTAATACCAATACAGAATAATTATGTATTGCACTCTTCTCGTATTATACAGATTATAGTTTATCTGGATCACACCCGGTCCCGTTTCGTTCACATGAACGGAAATTTCCATATTTAGAAATGCTACTACATCACGAACCTGCTATTTTTATCCAGATATTTAAAATTGTGTAACTTTACACACGGGTCGGCAAACACCTATTTTGTGGTTAGTTCAACAGGAAGCGTTGACTTTTGAATAATGGATGAGACTCCAAGATTCAAGTATTATGGGGGCCCGTACAGATGCAGCGTGAAACATTCATGATGGAAGATGGCGAACCTTTTGAGCCCCTGATTGTTTCCTCGAGTGGGGGCTCGCACCTTTTGTGCGGGTCCAATTCCCTATGGGATGTATGGGTTCCTGGATGGATTTTACAGGCACTACCACTGACTGAGACCGCAAAGATTTATTGGTCTATTGAGGATAGGGTGTGATAGCTGCCCTGAGTAGGCACAGCAATGGTTATGTTTTGTATTGTTTGCAATGACGCGAAAGACTCCGATGATATTATTTTTGCATGATGAAGTCGGATCGGGCCCCGATTCACGCGACGATGGGGATCGGTTAGGATCCTTTCAAGCCATGTAAATTTTGAGCCAAAATTATTTAAAAATTTCTAAATGTGAACAGATGAGTTTGCAAATGGTTGTGATATTTAAAACCATTTATATTTGTTTAAGTGAGAGATGGAGCGAGAAGATTATAATTTCATATTTTTTTTCTGTGTTTATTGACTAAAATGTTTAGAATATTTCAAAAACAAAGAATTATTAAAATTTTATAATTATAACGCGTTTTAAAATAAAATTGACGAAACGAATGTATGCACAAATCAAGCAAGCCTCCCTGACTTTGAGATCGATTTTCTCAAAACTGTTAATTTCAACCTTGCGTGTATTGCAGCTTTAGAACTAATTAACCCAGAATTTTAAAACTTTGTATGTTATTGTATTATGTGCTTATATACACTGGTGTCCAAAGCGTAAGCATAATTTGTAAAACTGGCAAAATAAAAAGTTAAAGCAAACGGAACAGTAGAAATTTGCACATTTCCTATAAAACCAATTGATAGAAACAACAAATGTTCTTAAAAATATTTTTATTATTCTTATAATAGCAATGCATTCGTAAAATTACGAAGAACTAGATATAATTTAAGATCTGTTGATTTTGAAACTTCAGTCCTTAGTGTTTCAAAGTAAGGAAGAGTCCTAAACTGTATTTTTGTATGAGTTTGAAAATATCATACTGGTGGATAAATGAGTAAATTGTTTGAAGAAATCGTGGAGAGATGTTTTCCATACACTATACATGATGTCATGGTTTGAGGACCCGTAAAAGAATATTAGCATTGGACTTACTAAGAGTATCATTATGGTCCATAGTGCTTTAGAATAAAGGAGTGTTCCAAACTGAAAAATCTGATGTGGATAGCACATGACTTTCTCTGCAAACTTATATCCACGTTCTCTTTATTTTAATTAAATTTAATTCACTTTTAATTCAATTGTCGTATTTTAGATTTTGACAATTTTTGCGGGCCATTTTGAAAAAAAAGGCAGGTTATTTTTTTCCGAATCGTACCAAAATCTAGTCAGCACCAGGGTAACCCACAAGCGACTTATCTATCGAATTTTGTGATATTCGGTCCATTAATTTTTCAGCTAGAGTGGATACAGTCGATTTTTGTAGGCGATTTCGCAAAAAAAAGGCGGGTTCTTTTTTCCTACATTGTACTAAAATCTAATCAGCACCAGGGTCACACCCAAGTGACTTACTTACCAAAATTTGTGGAATTTGGTCCATTAGTTTTTGAGTTAGAGTGGATACATACATTGCACAGACAGACAGACAGACACACACACACACAGACGTCACGCTAAAAATAGTTTTTTCCCATTCTAGAGGTCTCGAAACGTGTAGATCCGTCGGAAACTCGAGTTGTGATTTTCGGCATGATTCCAATACTTTCCCTATACATTACCATGTATTGCAGGGAAAGTAATAACTCTATGAAGATGTGTTTCTTCTTTTTTGTATGAGTTTGAAAATATTATACTGGTGGATAAATGAGTAAATTGTGTGAAGGAATTGTGGAAAGGGGTTTTCCATACACTATACATGATGTCATGGTTTGAGGACCTGTAACAGAATTTTAGCAATGGACTTACTAAAAGTATCATTATGGTCCATAGTGCTTTAGAATAAAGGAGTGTTCCAAACTGAATAATTCTATGAAGATGTGTTTCTTCTTTTTTGTATGAGTTTGAAAATATCATACTGGTGGATAAATAAGTTAAATTGTGTGAGCAAATAGTGGAAAGGGGTTTTCCATACACCATACATGATGTCATGGTTTAAGGACTTGTAACAGAATTTTAGCAATGGAATTACTAAAAGTATCGTTAGTGCTTTATAATGAAGGAGTGTCCCAAACTGAATAATTCTATGAAGATGGGGTTTTTTTTTGTATGAGTTTGAAAATATCATATTAGTGGTTAAATAAGTAAATTGTGTAAACTAAATGTGTGCCGAGGTTTCGTCATTCACCATACATGATGTCATGGCTTGAGGACATGTAAGACATTTTTAACAATGGACTTACTACAAGTATGACTTCGAATTTGATGAGATATCTATACTCATGTCTTCTCTTAAATTTGTAACTTATATTATAAGTTGTAGAAATAAATCTGCAGTAATTTTTGTTAGGGTTTACTATTAGCCCTCCTTAGTTAAAATCCTTTAATGTCCTCATATGAAGTATCCAGTTAAACTACCTATATTCTTTTGAAAATTAAATTCTCTAGATAGCTTAAAAATGCAATGCATTGGTGTAATTCTTTGTAATATTACGAGTATTTAAACTTGTTAAAGACAGGAATTCTAACACTCTTTAAAAATGAAGTTTTAGCTTCATTTAATAAGTCTAATTTTATTTTAAAATGTATGATACATGGAGTCGAAAATAGTCGTCTTAATCAAAATTGGCTCAGTTAGGTTCTATCCCGTTGCCAATACTATACCCGTTCGTAACATTCCGGCTCAGTTCTTTTCTGTCGATACTATAAGTATGCAAAGTTCTTCTCGATTATCGGGAAGAAGGGCTTCTGTAGGGTCTGGGAATAGTTTTTGCATTCCCAGCCCACCCCCCTCCATTTTGGTTACTCTTGGAGTAGAAGTTGAAAATCCGGCTTCGTAAAGTTCTATCCCGTTGTCGATACTATAAGTGTGCAAAGATTCAGCCTTTTTGGTCAACAAGGGGGCTGCTAGAAGGACTAGAATGCCTTTTCGCAGCCATTTTCTCAGGGAACCCGGGGGAAAATTGAAAATCTGGCTCCGTTAGGTTCTGTCCCGTAGCCGATACCACTAGTATGAAAATATCAACCCTCTAGGATGCCCTTATGGAGGGTCTAAAAAGACACAATTATATTGGACAATTATTATATATATAGATTTATAGTGTGATATCATGATTTCATATGGGGATGATAAAAACAAGGTTTTGTAACGCATGAACATGGAACGTTGACAAATGGTTGAACACCGTCTTCGACGTGGAGCAAGGAGCTAACATTTTACCATTTTTACCACAAGAATGTTATAATTAAATGCAAAAAATTCCGATGTGGGCAGAACATGTCTTTTCCTACTTAATGCAATGAACTGACTTATATCACAGAGCAAATAATGGTGTAGAAAATCCACAGGACAACATTTTTGACTTTAAATTAGCATTACGTAAATCGAAATTGGACGCGTTAGACAACTTATTAATACAAACAGAGTGACTTATTCATACTCAAGGGGGAAAATTCTGATCAAAATGCAATTAACTATTGACGAATATCCTATGAGATAAATGACTATATAGGCGAATTCTTTGTCAAAATACAAAACGAGTACATAAAGTATCTCCTCTCGTGAATGGAATGAACTGGATCCACGAGAATAATGTTAACAAATGTGTTGCATAATATTGCATGTGGCAGATTAGCATATGGAATGATACTTATTACTAATTCATATAATGTTTTTGATAAATTTATATGAAAAACATGCATTATCGCGAGAATGATTCATGTTCGAGTTTTCAAATTGGCGCCATTTTTTTTTCTAATGAAAAATAACACTAGAAATTATTATTTATTCATCGTTATTAAAGGTCCTGATTTTTTTTTATTTTGATATTTTCAAAAGTTCATTCGAAATTGGAGGGTCTTCCGAACATTCGATCGTTTTTAAAGTCAATAGGATTCCAGTATTCACTAAACGTAACAATCGTACCAAATTATTTTCGAATTCGTTCGCGAGATATCGTATCCACAGGCTCACGGGCACACACATTAACATACATATATACATACATACACACATTAATATACATGCCCACAATAATACACACATACAGGCTTCACCTCAAAAATGTTCGATTCGAGTTCAGGGATGTTTGAAACGTGTTCTTCCGTTGAAAACTTGACTTTGAATTTTCAACCCATCACAATTTTTACTTTCTCACACATATATTGAGAACGTATTGTTTTCACAAAAATGTTCTATTTCAAGATTTTGATGTCAATATATGTTTTATGACTTGCTGAACACGTTTTCACTATTTTTTGAGTAATGTCCGTCTTTCTGTCTGTTTGATGTCTGTGGTCGATTTCTTATGTACACAATAGCAGCCACATATATTAACGGATTTTTATGAAATTTTATATCCGACTTTGTTATCAAATAATGTAGAACTATATGGAATTTATTTTTTTTAATTCGAGCGTATATTCGAAATTTTATATTTTTTTAACATGGCAGCATAGAACTAAATTTGATATAATCATTTATAAAAAGGTTTATTTACTGCTCAATAATCACGAGACTTAATAGTTTCAATCATTGTTGTGAAAAATAGCCGCGATACAAATAGTTTTTATTCCTGACGTCATTAGCCCCCCTTAAGGGGCAAGTTACCCCCCGGAGGTACATTGTCAAGTACGATACTAATCGAAAGATTTCTTCAACCCCCTTTAAAGTGATGTTAGTTGTAATCATTTCAACTCACGATACCGATTTTTCAAATTTTTTTCTTGCAAAATTCGAAAATTAAAATGAATTTTGGTATGAGAACGTCGAGTTGAGCTACACTCTAGTAATTTCCCTATACATTATAATATGAATGTAGGGAAAGTAATAAGTTGAAGGGAGCCTTGGTACTTAAATCATCATTTTACAATTTATACACAACACACACGTTATACCGACGTATAGGGACATTTTGCATGTAGGTGCTTTAGAAATGCATATGCATTCCTAAATTTGTACGCTTTCAGATGCAGGACTTTGAACTGGCGAATATTTGACGTCAGGTGACTATGAAATATTCGCCCCTTTTCTCCAGAGTGTCATATTCAGGAGTGCTAGTTTTAGGAGTGTAATGGAAGCATAATGGCCAACCCCCTCTCTGCTTTTCAATAGAGTCCGTTATGTTAACAGTACAATGTAGGGGTAATGAATATTTCGCATTCATCACTTTGCGTGCTGCTTTAGCGAGCTATAAAGGGCAAATTTATAGGGTGCTTTTTAATTTGTTATGAAATGTGCATGAAATTTAGGAAATTTGATGCATTTATTTTTTACTTCCCCTATGTACATAAAATAATGTATAGGGAAGGTAGTGTGGCGGGGTCGAAAATTCGAATCAAGTTTTCGACGGAAGAGCACGTTTTAAGCATAATTAAACTCGAATCAGACGTTTTTGAGGCGATGCCTGTGTGTATGTGTTTCACGAACAAATGTGTGTATCTTAGGAACAAATAGATCATTTCAAACGTAATTTGGTACGATTATTACAATCCAAGAATACTCGAACCATACTCGTTTTAAACGCGATCGAACGTTCAGAAGACCCCCAAATTTTCAAACGAATATTTGAGAAAATCATGAAAAAATCAGGACATTGAGTATTGTTAAATAAATAACCATTTTATACGTAATTTTTTATTCTTAAACGAATGTCACAAACTTTGGAATGCTAATTTGTACCGTTCTCGAGATATTGCACGTTTTTCAACGTTCATTTAAATGTATTAAAAAGTGCATAAAAATGAACAGTAGGTATTAAGTATCATCAAATATGTAACAGTTGGCGACAAATTTCGCAACTAATTTGTTGGAATATCACAAACTTGGCGATTTTTCCATGTGGTGCCAATTTGACGACATTTTCGTCATATTGGCAACAATGACGTTAAAGTTACGAAAATAACGCCAAACTGATGAATTAAGTCATAATTAACACATTTTAATATAATATAATGGAGTACATTGCTTAGCAGATGTTAACAATATTTATATTTGTCAAATTATATTTGCACCAAATATGAGTTAACTGCTTAAAATCATTGTAAATGCTGTCATCCAGAAAAGCGCCCAATGTCAGTGCACTTTACAGCGTTAAAAGCAATGTGTCTTGGATCTTGAAATTGGATCTTGAATCTTCGCATTGAAATAAATAAAGTACTTGCATTATGTAGGGAAAGTCATGTGTTGCCCGCATTAGATTTTTATTTTATTTTACATACAAAGAATTACTACTTTCCCTACAATACATGGTCAGTGTTTCTTTCAGGCATGCCTTCGACGATTATTCGTCCCCCCCCCCCCCACACACACACTGGAGACATTTTATATTAACCTAGTTTCTATTTATATGGCAAAGTTTAGATATACATTTTATAAACTCCCCCCCCCCCTAATGTTTCCACCGCCCCCTCGGCCAAAATGTCCTGAAAAAAAACACTGTACATGGTAATGGGGGAAAGTACTGGAATCATGTAGAAAATCGGAATTCGTGTTTTGCCAGATCTACGCATTTCATGCACTCTAGAACACGAAGAAACTATTTTTAGCGTGAGGTCTGTGTGTGTGTGTGTGTGGTTTGTCTGCCTGTCAGTCTGTTTGTCTGTCTATTTGTTTGTGTATGTTAGTCTGTGTGTCTGTGCAAATATGTATTCATTCTAGCTTAAAAACTATTCGACTTAATTTTACAAAATTTGGTATATAATTCACTTGCGGGTTACCCTGGTGCTGATTAGATTTTGTTACGAATAAAAAAAAAGGAAACCTGCCTTTTAATATTATTATTATTATTATTATTATTATTATTGCAAAATGTCCCGCAAAACTCGTCAGAATCCAAATATGCTGAAATGTAAACTGTATTAGTTAAACGCCTATTGTTTTAGACGTAATTTTTAACAACAAAACAAATAAGACCAACCTCATGGGCCATTCTCGAAATATTAAGGTTTATGGAATTTTGAGGGCCTGGCGATGTTTTTCACTGAAGTTAAAAAATTATTAGATGGAATTTCTTAAAATTTGGTAAGTTACTGTAGAACGATTCAAAATAATAGAACTACCCTTCTTTTTTTTTCTTTTACTTTTTTTTTTCTTTTACTTTTTTTTTTCTTTTCTTTGCGAAATAGCCCACAAAACCGTTGAAATCTGAGATAAAATACTAAGTATGCTTAAAAGTTTTCATTAAATGTTTGTTTTATACGTAACTTTTAACAACGAAACAAATAAGACCGACTCCGTTTTATGACGAAATGTTTTCGAGATATTTGAGATTTTTGAAATTTTGAAGAGATGGCAACGTTTTAAAATGCATTAAGTTACCTAATGAAAAAGAAGACGTATTAACACTGTACACTGGATATAATATCAAATAAGTATCCGTGTCAATTTGAGCAATTAAACTCATTTTAATGGATTATGAATTTGAGTCTGCAGGGAAAGTCATGTGTGCTGGCCACATTAGATATTTTTATTACTTTCACTATAATACATATTATATGTAAAGGGAAAATATAGTGATGGGACAAAAATTCGACTAACAAATTTTCATGGATCTGAACGTTTTGAGTATTCCTGAATACGAATGAGCCATATTTTCAATTATGCCTGTGTCTATATGAGTCTATGTGTCTATGTGGGCTCTATAGCTCTCGGTAAAAGAAGAGGGATTCGAATGGAAGTTGATTTTAGGAACGCGTTCTGCCTCGCCAAGTGGTCATGTTCGAATCCATAGTTGGCAAGTTTATATTATATACTAGCAGCATACCCGTTCTTCGTACGAAGTATATAATATAAAGAAACTTATAATTCGCAATCATGTGCAAATTCTGTTAAAATATTAAATTTATTGCTCCTAAAGAGAAATTTAAGAATATCTGTTCTCACTATGCAAAATGATCTTCACGGGCAGATCTAAAGAATGAAACATCCTGGCCCCTTTTGTAAGCAAATTTACAAAAAAAGGAATTGAATCAATATGCAACCCCGTACTACTTATATTGTCGCAGATTAGAAAATATGCCAGTGTGTTAGTGGAAGATTACCCGTATTACAATATGAGCCTCAAAAATCTTTGCCAAAATAAAAGAGATGGCGTAATAAATGGAAAATATCAATAATCCCCGTACTCTTTATACCAGAAGGTCATAATTGATTCCAATATATGCCAATATATATCAAAACACATGCCAATATACCCGTACTACTTATATTCTCGTAGATTAGAAGATATACCCGTTGAAGACCCAGACCGTCCGACTCGTCCAGAGGACTAAGAGCAGCTATTTGGACGGCCGGGAGAAGATATACCCGTGTATTTGTAGAAGAATATACCCGTGTATTTGTAGAAGATTACTCGTACAGCTTACAATATATGAGTTTAAACAATTTTTGTCATAATAAAACAATTGCATAATAACTTGAAAATATCAATAATCCCTGAATCAATAATCCCCGAAAATATCAATAATGATAACGTTTAAACATGAAGACCGTAATTGATATTATCCAGTCAAAAATGCTATAAGAAAAACCGAATCGTTCTTTTCTAAAATGTATTTTTATATCCATTTATTTATTATTCAAATCGAAAAAATGATAATTAAAATTAACAGATAGATTTAATTTAATTGCGTTTCTGAGCAACATGATATAAGATAGAATCGTCCTCATAAACTGCGAAATTAAATAACCATTTTGATTTTTTTCATACTTTTCATTGTTCAGTAAAAGCTTGTGAGAAATAAACCATGGAGATAGATTTCCCATTTAAATCATGTTTCAAACAATTCATGTTTTCAGACAGTGACTAATTAACGCAAAAAATCTCCCATCAAACTCAGAGATAAAGTTTTAATTCACTTTCAAACGATTTTTAAGCTTTTGTTTGGATAAACCACGGAGTTAGAGAGTAGAACTCCTAGGGAAAAGTTTCGTTTTTCATTAATATCTCGACAACCCCTGGCCTTAGATACTCGAAACTTGGGCTAAATTTATGGGGAGCTATTTCAAGACTATCCACAGCATTTTATCAAATTCGGTTCAGCCGTTCTCCCGTGATGATGAGAGAAACGAAAATTTCGTTTTTTACTAATATCTCGAGAACCACTGACCGTAGAAACTCCAAACATGGACTAAATTTTAAGTGGGACTATTTCCAGGCTACCCGCATAAAATTTCATCAAATTCGGTTTGGCCGTTCTGACCAGCTTGGTAATATTTAGACCCATATTGACGAAAATTCCTTCAAAATTGCAAAAATGACGCCAAGTTAAACAAAATGACTCCAAATTGATGAATGAATTATTAAAATATTTTAATATATGGACTATATTACTTATTGAAGATGCTATCAATATTGATAATTGTCAATTTAGAGTTGCGTGAAATGTAAGTTAATTGAGTACTTCGAAATAGTTTTACATATCGTCATCTGGGAAAGCGCCAAATGTACAATTCAGCGTTAAAAACACTGTGCCATAGATCTTATACATTATTTTTTCATTTGAAAGAAGTAAATTCATAGCATTATATAACTAAAGTCATGTGCTGTCCAGATCAGATTTTTTTTTCATTTTGAAAATACTTGATTTGCTTGATTGATACTTCATTAATCACTGTCGATTTTAAGCAAGTTTAGCATCCTATATTTGAATGCTTTCCGCGCGCTTACTTAGGGGTATTAAAAAAAATTTAGGACGAATCACAGGAGATTATATAGGGCATATTAAAAAACTTATGTAGGACGTATTACACGCACGCAGAGGCTTAAAAGAGTATTTAGAGTGTATTAAAAGAGCTCATTTAGGACGTATTAAAGGTGCTTCTTTTATTTAGGGAGTATCAAAAGAGATTGTTTAGGGCTCATCAAAGTATATTATTTAAATCATTTCAAAAGAGCTTATTTAGGGCGTATTAAGCCCGCGCAAAGGACGCAAGGCGTTTTTAAGTAAGGTGACCAAACGTCCTCATTTAATGAGACCAGTCCTCATTTCGACGATCTGCACTCATTTTTTTTCAAAACTAAACTAGACACACTTTTTGTCTTCATTTAAAAAAAAAAATCTGCTCTTTTTCACAATTTTACAATGTTTGACATTTTTTAGATGTGTTGAAAGGTTACAGGGGACACATGGACTATATTTAAACAAGTTAAGTGGTGAGGGGAAAAGTTTTTCCATTTTCAAAATAACAATATTCCACAAAATATGCAAAGAGTAGTGGAATTAGTTTTATAAATTCTCCTATAGCGCAAGTTTTCATCTATGAATAGAATGTAGACATCAGGAAAAAAATTCAGCTTCATATATTCACATTGAAAAATATGTTGATTATTAAAACCAATAAAAATTACACATGTACAGAGATTTTTACGACATGTTATTGAAAAATAATTGTCTGCGAAATATATATATATATATATATATATATATATTTATTTATATATATATATATATATATATATATATATATATATATATATATATATATATATATATATATATATATAAGAAAAAAAGGTTTGAAGATCCAATGAAAGAAAAGTGAGAATCTGTAACACGAAAATTCAAATATCTAACAGGCTTACGAAATAAAAGTATAAATCAACAAATCCTCAAGCAAATGGGAAAAAATGAAAAACAAATAAATAAAATAAATATCCAATCAACAAGTCAATGAAAAGTATCAAAATACAAAGGTATGGAATCGAAAAAAGAATAACAAACGAAATCAAGCACAAACTCTATACACGTGGACAAGGCTCTAAGCCTAAATCACGAATTGTTCATTTAATTAACACTTTACAACAAAGTTGAAAAGTGTTTATGACTTTGTTCATTCTGTCTGTCTGTCTGTCTGTCTGTCTGTCTGTCTGTCCGTTAGCACGATAACTGCCGTAAAAATGACTTAATCAAAATGAAATTTTAGTATGTTGTTCAGACGGTCTGTAGGACCTATGGGAATATAAATGAATAATATCTAACAATTAGTTTTGGATTGAACCCGGGTTGAAAAAATGAAATACATTGAGCCCTATGGGACCTAATTTCTCTAACATTTTTTAAGCGGATTTAAAATTCACAAATTGCTTCGAAAATTTTAGGTAATAGTCAAATTGTTCCATAAAATATATAAAAAAAAATTCAGCTAAATATATTCAGTAGTTTTTTAAATAAAAATTAAAATAATAATTACACATCTTATATGAAACGATCACGTGACCATGATATGAAACGATCACATGACCCACTTCAAAATGAGATATGGCATCCATCTTGTTTCAAATTCGTGATTTTTTAAAGTTCTTTTTAATTCATATTGAGTGTTGTATCCATCCTAAAACTACTTTATTTCTGCTTAAATTCTGTGCATCTACATACTAAAACAACACAATGACAATATATTTGAGTTTAAATTCTCATTCAAATTTGATTATTTCTACAATTAAGCCTATTTTTCACCTATGTAAAATGTAAACAGCAAAATATGTAGAATGAGTTGTATTAGAATTACTGTATTTCTTTAACACAAAATAATTCAGTCCATGGAGTCTGCATGGCTGATATGAATGAAATATTAATTGATTTTATAAACAGAAGGACGATATTTTTCGATGAAGTTTTAAGCATAAAGTTTATGAATTGTAGCTCCATGGTCTTAATTTTTAAATAAAATAAATTATTATAGTATTGTGATGAATGAAATGGAGAAAGTTATGAATGAAATCCTGCTTTTATAGAAAGATCCAGGCGTGTTATTTTTTCTATGACGTCATTTGAATTAATTTCAGTTGTTTTCGATGAAGTTTTCAAATATAATAAATCATCGTAGTATTATGATAGATTTAAAAATATTACCGTGGAATGTATTGCATTTTAGAGATATTTAAACCACGCAATTTATATTTCAATGCCGTCTTTTGAATGAAGTTCATTTTTTTCAATGAAGGTTTAAGTTTTCAAATATAATAAATCAATGTAGTATCGTGATAAGTTTTAAAATATTACCGAGGAATGTATTGCATTTTCGACTTTTTTAAATAAAATTGCATTGAAGTTGGAAAGTGTTTCATAATCAATGCTTTAAGCATGATTGATCTTTCTTGTTTATAGCTGCATTTGTGCAATAAATTAAATGAATTTTGAATTTTGTTTTGTCATTTCTATATAAGCAATTTTTACATTTGCATAATTGCAAAGTTTTCATAATTTTTAACACTTTACAACATAGTTGAAAAGTGTTTATGACTTTGTTCATACTGTCTGTCTGTCTGTCTGTCTGTCTGTCCGTTAGCACGATAACTGCCGTAAAAATGACTTTATCAAAATGAAATTTTAGTATGTGTTTCAGACGGTCTGTGGGACCTATGGGAATATAAATAAATAATATCACCCAATTAGTTTTTTATTGAACCCGGGTTGAAAAAATGAAATACATTGAACCCTATGGGACCTAATTTTTCAAACATTTTTTAAGCAAATTTAAATTTCACAAATTGCTTCGAAATGTTTAGGAAATATTCACATTATCCCATAAAATATATATAAAAAATTTCAGTAAAATATGTTAAGTAGTTTTTTAATTAAAAATTATTTAATACACGGAAAAAACAAATTCAATTAAATTCTGACTTTTGGGATATCCTCCAGAAAGAAAAAAGAGATATATTATATAATAAATATCTTTCCAAGAGTTTAATCATTTTGTATATGAGAAAGGCTTCATATTTTAAAATAAATTTGGTAGATAAAATTTTTCAAATTTTTTTTTTAATTTTATATAACTCTTCATGATATACTTATTTGATGGCATTTTTAATGCACTTTCCTACGTCCTAGAGAGTTAAAATTTGGTATACAGCATAAATTTGTTGAACATTTTATTTTACAAAAATTTGGTGGATCTTTAAATATAGATCATACATTTTTTTCGAAATGGCCTGCAAATAATCCCCGTTCGCTTCTATAAATCATTGTTGTAATATTGTTAAAAATTCTGATGTGGGCAGCACATGTCTTTCCCTGCAGACTCATATTCACGTTCTCTTTATTTCTTCAATAATAATTTGAGTTTATCTGCACAAAATAACAGCCATAAGTATTTTAAATGACATTGAATTAGCACGTTAAACTTAAATTTGGTTCTCATTTGATAGCTGGACTTATTGTCAAAGGTGGCGTAGCGAAAACGCGAAATGGAATATCTCAAGAACGGCTAGTCCTAGAGTAATGGGGTCAGTCTTATTCTTTTTGTTGTCAAAAATCACGTATAAAATAGGAATTTAATTGATATAATTGAGCACACGTAGTCCTTTATTTTTATATTTAACGATTTTTGCGGGCCATTTCGCAAAAATAGCCCGTTCCTTTTTCCTGAATCATACTAGAAAAACCTACAAATGATTTATGTACCAAATTTTGTTAAATTTGGTATATAAATCACTTGTAGGTCATTGAAATATTATACACCAGATTTTGTTAAATTTGTTCCATTAGTTTTTAGCTAGAGTGGATAAAGGCAATTTCTGCCGGTCATTTCGCAAAGAAGGCAGATTCTTTTATTACGAATCGTACTATAAGCTAATGAACATCAGGATTTCCCACAAAAAACATACCTACCAAATTTTATGAAATTCGGTCCATTAGTTTTTCAATTAGAGTGGATGTAATATCCTCACAGAAACAGACACAGATACATACTTACACACACAGACGTCTTCCTAAAAATAGTTTTTTCGTGTTCTAGAAGTCCCAAAACGTGTAGATCCTTCGGAAATTCGAGTTCCGATCTTCGGCACGATTCCAATACTTTGAATACATACACGCACACACACACATATATTATCTGCGTATCTGTGTATTATCTGTGTATCTAAATTCCGTGCCTATGCAATTACAATAGTTGTGATTTTAAATGATACCTAAACTTTTATTATTTCTTCAACGAAGCCTAATTTTAACTTATGCAGAATGCAAATATCTGAAGCGATTGTAAGATGAGTTACATAAGAATTGCTGAATTTTTTTCTCACAAAATTATTTAGCTCTGGAGTCTGGAATACAAGTTACATGAATGACATATTCACTGATTTTGCATAGAGAATCAGATGATTTATATTTCGATACAGTTTTAAATATTTAAGTATAATAAATTACTGTAGTACTGTGATAATGTAAAAGATATCACCACTGAATGTATCACATTTTAGAAATTTTTAAATAAAATTACATTTCAGTTGGAAAGTGTTTCATAATCAATGCTTATGCATGATTGATCTTTCTTGCTAAAGTTTGCTACGGTATTTATATA